>JBBPRI010000077.1:0-75301 GCA_038092955.1 Boletus pseudo-olivaceus | reverse complement strand
CTACCCCCGGTTAGACACTCTTTCCCTCCCCGACGCTCTGCCGATCTTGGGCCGGGGTGGGAGGGGACGGGAGATTGCTGTGAGCTCGGGGGGGGTGGGCGCTTGGATGGACCGCCGATGCTGAGGGAAATTGTTTGGGGCGGCGGGGCCGAGTCTGGGTGGGGCGGGGGGAGAGAAAATGCTCTGCCCGGCACGAACGTGGACGCACTCGCGTTGAGTCTGCTCATGTCGAGGAAGAGGTCAGAATATTTAATTTATTTATTTAATCGATCGATCTTTATCTAGCCTTGTCATGATCTCGTGACCATTAATTTCATGTCCTCTCTCCCCATCGCCCTCGACGCCGCCAACCAGATCCTCGCTAACGACGACCCTCTCCACAACTCACTCCCCGCCCACGCCCTCCATGCACGCATCCTCCGCTTCTATGCCTCCCTCGCCGAACAGCCACCACCCCTCCCAGACCCCTCCCTCTCCGCCCTCCAGCTCGAGACTGCCCGCTGCGCACTCCACGCACTCCACCGTGTGCAGCTCCTCCTCGACCCCAAAGACCCGCCTGCCATCGCCACTCGCGACCTCACCGTCCTAAGAACCCTCCTCACCCTCCTTTTTCGGTGGGGCGTTAATCCATTGCTCGCACGCCTCGCTCTCCTATGGCACACGAGCCTTACCCTCAGCGACCCTTCCACCTCACTTGCAGACCTCACGGCGCTCTCGGCGTTGTTGTCCTCTCTCATGTCAATCCTCTTTCCCCGCGGCGTGCGCGCACAACCCCCCCAGACCCTCATCACCACAACCATCCTTCACAAACACGTCCCCGATCTTCTCAAGGCTTCCATGACTCTTGCGTGGCTGCCCAAGTCGCTATGGCCCCAGGACCAGGACACCCTCTCTTTCCATACTTTGCGGTCCTCTGCCCTGCGTCTCCTGGAATTGTGCGTCTATATGCGCTACATGTCTGCACAAATGAATCTCAACCATGTGGCCAAGTCTCCCTCTGTCCCAGATAATGACCGATCTCGGCGCAGTATTATCGAGCACACCCCCACCCCCACCTCATGTCCGCAAATTGTGTTCATCATTGCTCACAAAGAGTCTACTTCGTCCGGGAGGTATTCGAGCTCTCTTTGCCGCAGTTTTCGGTGAGCAAGACGGTTCAGATGATCCCCAGCTAGAAAAGTACGAACACACTGCCGGCATTCTTATGGCCGTACCCGCAGGCCTCAAGCCAGAGGTTGGAACTACCCTGCAATTGCCACATTTTCAATGCTAAGCATTCATATCCTAGGCATATTTCGCGACCATCATCCCTTGTCTGATGGAATTGTTGTCCTACAATGTTCCTGCGGCATACAGGCGCGCCGCTTCTTTTGCCATCTCTCGGATGCTGGGCTCCGAGTTTTTGCATCGCCAATTGGTCTCTTCTCTTGTGTCGCCTATTATCCACATCCCGATTATAGGGCCACACTCCCCGGCAGTACCACCGGCTGCAACGACAGCCTTATCTATTCTCACCACTCTCCTACTCAATACAGATCCATCTCCAGTATTTATCACTCACGTCTTATCTCCGGTTGTGCCTGCCCTCTACGCGCTCATATATCACCTGGATACAACGAAGGCGTCCGACCCTGTTCTTAAAGAGTCGGTCAAAGGGCTGCTTGCAACATGGGGTCGTGTAGTCGAGACGCAAGACGGGGTCAACACGCTCTGGTCAGTTATTCGAAGCGAGCGGATTCACTGGGAGGTGGACATCTCTGGTAATATCAGACGCGGCGCGCCAGAGTATGTTATGATCTAGCAGTCTCTAGCTAAAGTTCTCACTATGCAATGAACCCCAGCACGTCCACAAAACCCGCTCTTTATACGCCAGAGGACCTCGGCAAGGAGGAGGAGATTATGGAAGGAAACTTCCTGGATCTTTACCCAGATCCTGCACATTTTGTGCAGTACGTTAAGTCGCTCGACCGTTTGGACGTGGCCGCCGAGTTGTTTGTCAGATTACTCGAGGTGTACCATTCGGTAGACACCGAGCAAGACACCGATCCGTCGAGGTGTGTAGATATCACCCACCTCGATACATGGACTAACCCTTCGCCAGAAGTCTATTGTATCTTCAAATGATTGTTCAGATGCAGACTCAACTCTCCAATGATTCGTCTCCCACCAACATCCTTCGCAAGCCCGAACACATTTTATCATTCGTAAAGCATGCCCTCGGATCCCAGCCGGCGCATGCTCCTTCATCGACCCCACATAAGACTGAACACTCGCGTGGTCTTGGATTGGAAGATTTAAAGATTGTAGATAAAGCAGAGCATTTGGGGGATAGCGACAGCGACGACGAGCCAGGAGAACTGGGTAATGACGAAGCTGAAGGAAACATGACTGGGACCGCGATCAATTTACTCCTAGCCATATTGGAAGGTATGGGAATGTATAGGGTATGTTTAGGACTGAAAGTGACAACCTTTACAGCTAACCCCGAATTATCTGCACGGAATGCCCCCGTACTCAACGAGATTTTTTCACTCCTTGGACCTTTTTCCAATGATGCATCGGACTCGATCAGGGCATTAGCTCGGGAAGCTAGAATGGTGATGACTGCTCGACTCGCGTCCAGTTCAACATATTGGTCAGTACCACAGAAACAAGAAGAAGGCTCTCAAGAGATTTATCAAAAGGCTCTGAAGCTTCTTCAAGACCCAATCCTGCCTGTCCGAGCTCATGGCCTGTTACTATTGAGGCAACTCGTGTCATCTCGTCCTCGTGCACCCATGCCTACGACAGACGCGGCATTGGTACCTGCTATCATGTCCATCTTCATGCAATCTGTGCAAGACGATGATTCTTATATCTTCCTCAATGCCGTACAAGGTCTCTCTGCGATGGTTGATGCTTTCGGCAAAGACGTATTAGGGAATCTTCTCGAGACGTATACATGCAATCTCTCCGCTTCTTCCGTGGGGACATTGTCGAAGCAGGAAGTGGATGCAAAAGTCCGCGTCGGCGAGGCTCTGGGACAGGTAATCGGGCGGTGCGGGGACGCACTCGGTATCTATGGTAAGTCCGCACGAGTCGACCGCAACATGACCGATGATCGATTGAATCGACAGCGGATATTATTGTTCCGCGACTTATATCGGTTTTCCGCACAAGCTACGCTCCAACAGTTCTCCGGACCTCTGCCGTATCACTCCTCACCCAGTGCGTAAAGACCAGCATGATTTCCGTGCTTCGTTACATCAATGACTTGGCTGCGAGTATGATCGATTTCCTTCAAGTTGAAATGGTTCCTACTGTGCGATCGCCGCCAAAAGATGATGATGGAGGAGCACGTAAAGTCGAGGAACACCAGGGAACGGAGGCGCTCGACTCCAAACCCACAGCGGTTGACCCTAAACTGCCACCTTTACGACGTGCCGCACTGCATTTTTGGATGTCACTCCTCCACCAGCTCACCAACGCAACATACGATGGCATTACGGTGGAGAGATTACCGCCTGCACTGCTTAGGCGAGCAAAGGTCACGCTGGGATACATTGCCTCAACGGACGAAGATGGTATAGTGAGGGTGATGGCCAGCGAAGCGAATGAAGCTATAGACCAACTCAATAAAGCCACGCTGGGAATATAATATTTCGTTCTGAAACAAATTGATGTCGAGTTTGATAAATACAACCAAGGATGTACTCCCCGTATCTGTCTCAAACCCGGAAAGCTCGAAGAGTCTGAGTCATTGGAGGGACATGATCGATTTCGGTTCCAACTCCCGTCTAAAAATCAGGGTGCAGAGCGAAAGCCGTGGAATGTGGAGTTGGCTCGGGGAGCCACTAGACCACGACGAAAGCTCGCGAACCAGTACTGGTGAGGTCGAGCTGTCAACAAGAAAAGAAAGAAGGATATGTATAGTTTCAGGGCAACGTATGATTGCCCAACGCTCTGCTTATCTCGTCTACCCTCTTTCGAAACATGCTCCACTTTGCACTCCCGACGACGAGATACGGGAGTTGGTCGCTGTTGAGTTCTGAACCGAGGTCGAGTTTTAGAAACGGGTTCGAGACGGCTTGATAAAGCGCCATGTGCAAGGCCTTGAACGTCTATACATCGTCGTCGTCACCATCGTCAGCGTGTGGGTTGTCAAAACCAAACTCAGCACGAAAAGAGGACCGAACCATGATGACCTCGGCATCTCGTACCACGGCGTCTGTCAGCGGGAGAGCCAACACGATCTTGACCTTCAACGGCGTGACGTAGCCGTACGCAGCGATGTCGTCCATCGCGTACAACAATCCGAGGTAACCATCCGTGGGTTTGGTCGTGCTGCCGGCTAAGGAACGTTGGTTTTTTTTTTTTTCCTGTCTGGACCAAGACGAAAAAGGGAGGAGGGAGGAGGGGTGGGGGGACTGACTGCGCTCTTCGATGACATCCAGACTCGTGTGGGCGACGTAGTGGTACTTGAGTTCCTGTCCTTTTTGGAAGGTACGTACGAGGATGGGGTGATTCTGGGGCGAGATGAACGCGACTGCGTTGAGACGGAGTGGCGAAGGCATGGTAGTGGACTACATGCTTGGCCGTACGATCGCACCCAGTGACCCTCGCAAATCGAGAGCAAACAGCTACATATCCATCTACTGAAACGACGTATCATACAATGTCGCACTAATCATACATAGGTCTAAACTGCTATTACTATCCAAGCCTGGACTTCTGCAACGATAAGACAGCCTGCATGGATCGATCCAACGTCAGTTATCAACGGGTTTATCAGCGTCATCTCGTTACCTTGTTGGTAAAGTCATATATTCTCTTCTGTGCTACAAAGAGGATGGCGGCCGTGAGTACGCTTTGGACGAGTTTGCTCTTTGCGCCGCCATACAGTCCCTGGAACCCTTCCTCCTTGAAAATGGTCAAAAGCCCATGAAGCGCAGATTTGTAACGTTCCGCGCCCGTATTTCCCGCTTGCAATCGACTCTTGACAACACTTCAGAAAAGGGGAGCGTCCATGCGTCAGTTGTTTACTGGGAGAAAAAAAAGAACGCGATGCACTCTTACATGTAGGGATAAGTCGTCCCAGTAGCAACTAGTACCGTCAAATTTCGATGGGAGCTCAAACGGTGAATCGTCGTTGGCTACGTACCGAGCTTTGAAAACGCGCCCAAAAGAAAGAAATCCCAATCGTTCAACAACGCCAAAGCCGAGCCCCGTTGACTCGTCGACGGCAGTCTCGCCGTGCGGCTCTTGATCAGCGCGTTCTTGAGCTGCTCAAACACGGTATACTGGATGACCGGATTGATGACCAACATGAGCGCAGGGCCGATGCCCCTCCAAAAACCGGCAGGACCGTCCTTTGACACAATCCTTTCGATCGCTTCAAATACGTTGAGCTTCTTGGGTTTAAATGCTGCTGTGTTGTCGGGGGAGATGTCGTTTGCGCTGTGGACCGCTTGCGACGTCTGTACGACCCAGATAGGATTGCTGATGATCGTCGTCGCGGAACCTGTGCCGATCAATGGTCATTGATCTTTCAGTAGCACGCGGATCAATTTTACTTGCCTGCTACGAGACCAGCAAGGATAGACTCGGTGGTACTAAGAGCCTTGTTCCCCGTCCTCGAATTCAAGAGAATCGCTCGCCAACGCTCGTAAAAGTAATAGTAGACCCTTCAATAGCGATGGGAACATGAACAAAGGGAAATGGTGGGGGGATACACACACCAGGTGCTATGCTCACCCGTTCGTGACTGCGATGCCGACCAGGCTGGGGCCGAACCCGCTATATAGCGCGCGAAGACCTTCGCGCTTGACGAGGGCTCGTATCACCTGTGAAAAGGCCTGACTCGTGTGTCAGTAGATGAGCATGAATCATGTGTTACGAGCACCTTATCGTCGGGCTCGGTATCAACTGCTGCACGAGTTGAGAGGACGACCAGTGGACTATTAGGGTCACTCGAGTTAACGAACACGATACAACTTGAGGGGTGGTGACACTTGCTAGGTTGCCGACATTGCCACCATCCCTCCAACGGCGCCAGCCAGGGCATGGAGTGCAGAGTCGCTCATATCTGAGAGATAAACGCAGACGTTGGCCAACTTTTTAACATGTGCTTGGGGTTGACCCGGATCAGCGAAACGGCTAGTGTTAGCCGACAGTAGCCGATAGTTATAACCAGTCAGGACCAGTCACTAGTCAGGACCACTACCCAGTTCACAGATAAGTTTTTCAATCAGAGTTCACACCATCTTCGGAAATCACATGGTTGGATGTAATATGTAGGATAAATGGTATGTATGTAAAGCCGCACGATATCCTACTCAAAGGTGCCGTCCTGGAGCTGCTTCAAAAGGCTCTGCATCTCCTCCACGTCCTTCTTAAAGGTGCTAGAGCTCGAACTGGTATCACTTCTCCCGGAGACATTGAATGCGTCGCCTGAAATCGGTTTTCCATCGTCCAGCGCCAGCCATTTGTCCAGTTGAGCAGAGATAGCTTGTGCCTTTAATCGGTAGTGAGTGCGAATAACATCACCAAATGGTTCGGGAGGAGCCTTCAGGTTCCCCAGCATCTGCGGCAAATTGAATGACGACCACCAAGAATAACGAGACTCTTACTGCAGTTCTTACAACCATGCGTCGCACATTTGCCGAGTCTGCGACGAGTAAGCAAAAATTCAATCCATTGTTGACAGACTTACATGCTTTAGATTGCGGCGTCCCGCCGCCATTGGCCCATCCTGGCTCATTCAAGTAGGGTTCGTCACACAAGATCATGGATTGGATAGAGATGAGAACCTGAAAATGCAAGCCGTCTACCAAACCCATGACTCCTTGTTAGCAAACGCACCTGCAATAATGTTGATCGACCTGATATCCAACCAGGGCCAGACCAAGTGCCGAGAAGAGATAGGCACACTTTGCCATCCTAGCAGGAGTCAGTTAATATAGACGTATATGCCAATGCGCTGTCAAAGTGTACTTGCCGCATACAAATTAGGGTTGAAGCGATATTTTCCACCATTTGTCTTGGAGCGAAAACACATAATGTCAGACAGCATCGGGCCACTCGACACTGGGCATTACCGTCATGTACTTAACACTGGGGGGCGATTGATTATAGCTTGGTCCGAGGAATATGTCGAACAAAAAACTGGGAAGTTTCAGCCGGGATAGCGAGAGGCCGACTAAATCAATACAGACCACCCATCCTGGTACCTAACAGGCAAATCAGTTATTATGAACAACCCTCAAAAGATAATGTGCTGGAACTCACGGTGTTCCTTCCGGGCCGATGATTAGTGCCTTGATGATATCTACGCGGTTCTCATCTACTCTCAGATATATTGATGAATCCCAAGCAACGGGAAGGTTCGTGGTTAACACAGCAAGCTAGGAATGATGAAGGTTGTTGACTGTCACGACTTAAAATTTCGACTGGTACTACCTCTTTTGCAATGGCAAGTGAACGCTTTGGAATCTCCGAGTTCGCGAGCATTCGTGCTTCGCTATTGAAGAAGAATTTGTAATGCGGAACTGTATCTTCATTGGGTATCGACTCTGTGGGGGGGACAGTGAGGTCGCAGTATTCAAATCGTACTTGCGTCGCCCAGTCAAGATACGCCTTCCGCCGCTCTTCTTCAGTGTTGCCAACTTGTATTAATGTAAGATCGAATGCTGAAGAGTTCGTGATCTTGGGCAGGGATCCGTGCAACCTATCAACGAAGGCATCACCCTTTGTCTCTCGCAGAGAGCGATCGATAGCGTTCGCGGTCATCAGAATTCGTTGACAGAATGCGAGTAACTTCTGATTCTCATCCGATAACGCTGGGGACGATTCTTTCTCTTTGCCTTTTCCCTTGTCCGTTGTCATCCGTTTCTGTTCCTCTGTCATCTCCTCCTCTTCGGGTTCCGTGGGTTTGATCCCCTCCAAGCCCTTAATGGCTGCTTGTGCTTGTATGACGATAGCTTCAAGCAACTCACGAGGTCCGGCGCTGCCTTCATATATGATTGTACGTTCTCGAATCACTGACTTGCCTTTGCCAACTTTCCTCGGAGCGACAGATTTGATCGACCCAGCGACCATAATAGGCATAGCCATCATGCTCGCCAACGCTTCATGATTGGAGATAGTCTGGGTGGAGAATGATGTTAAACACAGAATCCTCCAGGGAACACTCCTCACCTCGAGCCACTCGAATAATTCAAAGTACAGAACGGACCGATCAGACATGTCAGACAGAGAATCATTTCGAAGGAGAGTCGAGCAAAGGAAATTGAAGCGCCTCCGAAGATGCGCCAGGGTGGTAGGATGGACCATATAATCACTTGTAAGAGCCCCAGTGTCCCTGTGAAGCGAAGGAAGATAGACACGTATATGGGAAAGGAGTGAGCCAATCTTCTCATCTTTGAAGCGCTGTTGAGCTTGTGCCTCGAGCTGCCCAGAAGTCTAGGAATCTTGAGTTCCACGACCGGTGTTGCTGAATAGTGCGACTCACATCTTCGCGGCCATCACCCGCATATCCAGTGCCACCCCGTGCTTTCTTCCCGACCGGCAAGGACATGTAGTATGTGTCATCTTCATCATCATCCCCATTGATGAGGGATGAATGAAGGTGAAGATTCATCTTGCGTTTCTTGCTTGACTTTGCTTTCGAAGCTCCTTGACTCTGATCATCGCCCAGTTGGCGCCTCTGCTCCACAAACATCGTTTCCAACATTGCAAGACCAACGCCCAGTATAACGCCCTGCAGGTTCGAGCAATGAAACAAGCTGACGTCGATAGATGCATGTGGACGGCCATTTCCGGAATTGATTGTCTCGCCACATGCAAAACAAAATTCGACTTTGCAATTGGGGCACAACTGCTTCACAATGCGACGCAGATGCTCGATATAACTCGAGAACTCGGGCTGGGGGGTACAGTGAGCTTTCAAACAAGAGGATTGTGCCACTACAACTCACAAAAAGTGGAAAGAAATCGCATCTCTTTCGATCGAGCTTGTACCCACAAGACTGAGGACAGGGGCATTTGTTGTTACTCAAGAAGTCATATAGAGCAAAAAGAAACGACTGTTCATTGCCCTCAGGACAGCCTTTCATCCAGTCACCCTGCATCATGAGCTTGACCGGTTCTTTGGATCCCGACAAAATGGCAGAATCGGGTTCTTCCTCCACTTCGATGACTTCCTCGCGACGGTCCTTGGAGAAGAAGATACCTGCAGCGCGGTTAACCGCCAGATCACACATTGGAGAATTCATACGTACCTGCGTATGGGTCAACCTCCCCCGCATTTCGCTTTGCCTCGTAATCGGAATCGTAGTCAATGTAATCATCGACTAGGGAATGGCTGATGAGCGTGCATACTAACAACGTCTGTATGAACCTACCATCGTCTTCGTTATCTTGCATATCTAGATCTTCGTCCCCATCCACATGCTCTGGGGTCTGAGATCCATCAATGGGGAACATTGAAGCACAAACACTGGGTACGTACTGACGCACAGGGGGTCTGTGAGGGGCTCATTGGACCAGTTGGAGTGACTGGTACCATGCACACGTCGTCGTCGCCGTCTGTCACGCACGCAAACTCGCCATCGAAAATACGTTCCGCTGCCTGCATGACATCCTTGTATTTACGCAAGGCTGCCCGCGCTTGTGGCACCGTTGCACCCTAATGGTTAGCAATGAATTGCAGTCGAGGATTTCGCGCAACGTGTCTAGCACAACAGCGTACCATCTCAACAAGCTGGTGTATCTCTTTATTCATTGCAGGCTGCTTGCGGTGGGCGACAGACGCGGCTGGGTACTTGACAGGTTGGATTGGGACAATGTGTGTACTATTACGCGAACTTGATAAACTCGACGCTATGTCACACCGTGACCATCACATACTCTAGCGTCTGATTTTCCGTGAAGATATATATAAATAAAAAACGGCCAACTTCACAAAACCCAAACACAAGAAAAGAAGGGAATAGAAAACACCATCAAGAGAAGAACTATTCAGGAAAAGGAGGTTTGGGACTAACAGGTTAAACGCGAAAAATGATAGTAACGCTGCCGAGACATGTCTGAACAGTAAAATACTGATCAAGAAAGTGTCAGTGAACAACGCATACAAGTAAAAGTACATACAACACCCGTTTGTCAGACCAGCCAAACGGAGTGATTTGTCGCAGTCCACTAGAGCAAAATCAATTCAGGGAGGGGCGCACATTAGCCTTCGGGAGGGGAGGAAGGCTGTCGTGCTCATCCCGGTCATACCCAAGAGGATAAGAGGACAAGTCACTCATAAGCGCCAGAGTATCCAAGCTGGCCCGCTGACGCATCTGGGAGGTCGAAGGGGGGCGAGTAGTTTCCGTTCCTCCGTGGTCTATTTGGAAAGGAAAATTTCCGAGCCCCGATGAAGCTGTAGATAACTGAGAACCTGTTGACATGCCCAGGATGCTGCGGCTTGGAGGCGGGTCCAACGGGGCCAACGAAGGCTCGGCTTCTGTGATTCCAGCTGCAGGCGACATGGGGTGAGAAGCGGCAGATCCCGCGACAGCTGGTGAAGCTTGCGATTGAGTAGCAGCGATGAACTGCTGACCTAGTGGCGAACGGGGTGGAGAGCGAACAGGACGCGAAGATATAGGAGATGGTGGGACGAAAGGGAAGGATTCAAGAATCGAGTCTGCTCGGGTAGATGTCGTAGACACCATGGATGTTCCTGACATTCGTTTGGATTTATCGAGACCCTGAGCGCGAGCGCGAGCTTGAGCGTGAGCCAAGGCGCGTTGCTGTTGCTCCTGGAGTGTGCCAGAAGGAGTGGGTGAAGGATGGATCATTTTGGCCACGGAAGTGTTGTGGGGCGGCTTTTGATCGGAACCTAATGGCTGGATGTTGATTCTCGTGGCATTGCCGTCACCGACTAATTGTGCGGGCGAAGCAGGCTCATCTAAGTCCGATCCGGCTGGCAAATCAATGGAGTGAATCGAAGGCTGCTTTGACGGCGCGTGATGGTCCCCGAAAGGATCACTACGATGACTACGAGGGGACAGTTCATGTTCCTCATCAGCCTCACTGACAATGTCCGCAGGTCCAAACGAAGTCGCAGCGAGAGGGGAACGGATGGAGGGACGTGATGCGACGGAAGAAGGCTTCAAACTGTCCGAGGAAAGATGCGAAGTCGGAGTCACAGTGCCTGATGTTTGAATGACCTCTGCTCTGACTTTTCCCACAACCTGCCGAACGGCGCCCTGAGTGTGCGTGACAATCATGGGAGCTTCGTTCAAGAAGTCGCTGGAGTAACTAGCCCCCGATGCGCATGACATCCTCGATACACCCGAGCGCTGAGACTGAGCGTAATGTGGAGAGGGCTCGTTCAAGGTGACGAGTGAGCCCTGAGGTCCGTCCAATACGAGGTCCGTAGGACGAGCCGGGCGTGCTGGAGAATTGGATGGGAAGGAAGCGGATTCTGAGTGTGGAGACGACTGAACCGAGCCAGGAGACACTAGGGCAATTGGGATGACGTTGGTGCCATATGTGGTTGTCGAAGTTGTCTGGATGGACTGTCCATCGTCAAATGGATTGTCTGGGGACGGCCTACCAGAGGCACGACGAGCGGTGGGGACAAGAGAACTTTGAGAGCGAGGATCGAGGTCAATGACGCTGTCTCCCGAGGGGTACACTCGGACGGTATTCGTCGGCGTCGTCGGAGACGGTTGAGGTTTTTCGATTTTGTCTATCGGATCGGGACGATTAAGGACCGCTTCAGCTGAAGCGGGAATGTCCGGTTTGGTTTCAACAGTTGCATCGCGAGACCGACGCGCACGTTGACGACGGCGGTATAAGAAAAAGACAACCAGTGCGCCTATCAAGACAAGTAGAACTGCAGCTATTGCGCCGCCAAGGGCACCGGAATTGATGCCCCCATCGTCACTACTGGTGCTGTTGGAGGGATTGGGCTGACAAGTGAACGTTGGACAAGCGCTACACGACCTGGAGCGATGGTTAGATCCGAGAGACGGATAAATTGATATCACATACTGGCTGATTTGAATGCAGCTCTCGTCGGCAGAACAGGTGCAGGCAGGCGGCTTCGATGGGCAGGAGACGCACTGCCTTGGTGATAGATCTAAGTGCATGAAAAGGGAATGAAAGAAACAAAGGAGAGTGTGTTTTCAGTAGGGGAATGGTTAATGATGTGGTCAAAGGTCAGGCCGTCGTCACGAACGAAGAGTCTCGGTGTGTACGACGACGAGGGAAGAGTGTTACTAGGTCGTTATAGTACTCACTGAATCAGATTTCCCACAGTTGCACAGCAAGACCTCGCTTTGTGTTTCATGTCATTCCCTCAATTGTCGATTTTCACGTATCTTTCCCCTGAATAATTACTGTATAAAGACCAATTGCACGTACGTACGTGTAGAGCTATGCCTTCGGAAAAGCGCTGGCGTGCTCATCTCGGAGGACAGTGACCATTCGTGTGAACGCTCTAGCACCACATTCCCGCAGTCCCGCAGTCATGCATCCATGCATAATTCATGTCTAACGCCACGATCGCAGTACATGGCTTGTCCTACTATCACGGTACCATACCTTCTCTCTCCAATATTTCCCTCCAGCTTCCACCCGGGTCCAGAACGATCATAGTCGGCGCAAATGGAGGTGTGTTCTTCGACGCACTTCTTCCAAGCGTCCGTAAACATCAAGGGTCTTCATAGCGGGAAAATCCACTTTGCTGCAAATCCTCGCTGGGAAACGCCTCGTCAAAGATGCGGATGTCCGCGTCAAGGATAGAGACGTATTCCGGGATACACCCCCTGGTGTCGCTTTCCTCGGCACAGAATGGTCGGTTGCTTCTCATCCTGTTACATGCTGGCCTCTACACCTCCATTCGTCAGGGCAATGAATCCTGTGGTCAGGGGCGATATCGTAGTATCCGCCTTCTTAGACTCTGTCGGAGGTTACAGACACAAAGAGCGCAGGGACAAATTGCTTGATATCCTGGATATAGACCTAGACTGGCATATGCACGCAATATCGGACGGAGAGCGGCGCCGCGTTCAGCTTTGCATGGGACTCATGGCTCCTTGGGACGTTCTATTATTGGACGAAGTCAGCTTATTTCCGCTCGGAATTACCAGAGCTCATTCCTCGCCGTCACCAGGTTACGGTCGATCTAGACGTCTTGGTTCGCGACGAATTGCTCACATTCCTTCGTGATGATAGTATTGCCCGTAGAGCGACCATCCTTTGTATGTGTTCATTGTCACGTTGGATCATCGGCTTACCCACGTAAAGATGCCACTCACATATACGATGGACTTAACTCGTTTCCGACCCATGTTGCACATATGCGTCTCGGGTCCTTCTTCACGGAACCTACTCCTTGGCCATTTAATTCGTCTGAGACCAACAACAACTTGACTCTGTATCACGTTGCTTTGCAGTGGCTCAAGGAGGATCGTGACCATCGTCGTGAGCTTGAGAAGCAGGGTTACAAGTCCCGAGGGGCTCGACGGGATGTCCGTAGTAATCTTTTTGTCTTGTGACATCCACTGACCAATAGTTCCAGGATGTTCCAACAGATTCGGAGACTTTCTACAAGAGGCGAGTGTCCAGTATGCTGCTGAATAGTTCCTATGCTGATGACTGTTTTCAGATATGACTACACGCATTAGATCATTAGACTTCACAACTCCTTTCGGGTGTAGATTTGGAAAGCATCTTGCATTCAACTGCTCGGTGCATTATTTCAACAACGGCGTAGCCGTGTATACACCATCTCATTCAACAAGTACCAGCTGATCTCGTCTGCATTCCCTCAACCCCCGAGATTCGTATTCAGGTGCGATTTCGAAGGCGGCATCATGCATCTCCTTCGAGCTCGTCGCCAATTTCATATTGGGATCATTTTGAAATCGCCTCTTGCATCATGCGGAAACAGAGCGCTCCTGCAGTCGTTGGGCGTGATCTCTACTTTCGCAACGAAATATCGAGGTAGATAACTTCCCACCACCATGGGACATTTATGGAGTTCTTACTGGGAGGCATAACTCTAGGGACCCAAGTTTTGGGGGATCATTGGCTCAGAAACGTTGGAATGTTCCTGCAGGGGCAGAAGAGTATGAATTATCATTGCAGGTTACAACAAACGTTCGTGGACAGTGAGACATCATCCTGCCGTCCGAACATATTTAGTCAGAAAAAGTTTCCTTTTCATCGTCCCAACCAAATAATTCCGGGGCGATTCCGAGCTGACGGAGCATGGTACCCAAAGTGTTGCAACCGACGTCGTCGTCCGCTTCAGCTTCGGGAGCCAGTTGTCCCGCCCCACAAGGAGCCACGGATGGATCGGGGTCACGAGATTCTTCTCCAGCGTCTTCGGGTTTGGTGTCCCAACCCCAGGGTGTGTTCTCGCTGTTGGTGCTCTCCCAGCCGTATGACCTGCGGATGAATGTCGCCTTTCTTTCAAAGTCGCCAGCGTCCTTAGTAGCGTCCCAAACGTCATAGGCAACTTCTCTGCCTGCTTCTATCCATTTTGTTGCAAGCCGGGTAAGAACATCCTCCTCTTTGTCCTCCTTGACTTTGATGGCACGTTTAAGTAGCTGTAGCTTCCGTTCGAGTGCCTGGACTGCTGGCGTGAGGCGTATAGTGCGCGACTCCGCCGGAAGAACCCTATTGACCAGCGGCGACTTGAACTGGGCAACAGATCTCGACGTATTCGAAGCCTTGTGCTGTAAAGGGAAGGGACGCACGGTAGATCCCTTTATGTCGATCTGATCGTGGCCCGTTTCGGGCGTAGCACTGGTGGTCGGTTCGGCCCCCTTGTTGCTCCTGGTCTGGGGTAGTCCGTCTGTGACGATGGGAAGCTTTGACGGTGGACGAAACGGAGAAGCTAACTTTTTGAATTGGCGATTCTGAGAAGCTAGGGTTGCGCGCTTCGGGGTAGGGGGTAGATAAAGGCCGGAGTCCAGTTTCTGTATAATCATAGCACACTTGTCTCTCCGTAGGGAAAATAATACTTACCGGACGTTTGATTGACTCTGGTCCATACGATTCATCGAGCTACACGCAGAATGTCAGTGGGCGAAGGATAACAGATTCTCAGTAGACCGCACGTCATTCTGGTAGGTAGTCCGCTTTCTGGGAGGTCCGGGGCCACCCTCAATGCACGAAGTAGGATCCATCTGCGGACAACATCCATCAGTTTCTGGTGATGCTGCAATGTCGGTAATGTCGTGGCTATGGAGGTTCTTGGATTCTAAACAAGATTCGTCCTGAGCAACCGACAGCACGTGGTCATCGTGGGGACAGTCTTGAGAACTTGCACAACCCTCCACTTCAACAACCAGCACCTGCGGGATGTGTACAATTCAGTGGCAGTGCACCTACGAGGTAATTACTCAGACCATTTTCGAAGGTTCAATACCACTGGCCGAGGACTGAGATGATGCAAAAGGTGAGGATGCGAACAACTGTGGAGGGCTGGAGCTGGGAGGTAGGGAAGAGGACAAGTCCGCGCAGGGATAATCGAAAGCCTCTCGAGTTTCCTCTTCGTCTGTCAGACCAGCGAGACCGGCACTATGTACGTGATCCAGTTCTGTGTGTGGCATCTGGATGCAGTTTGAGCGGTCGACTGGATCAGATTCCCCTTCTTCACGCGGGGCTATTGCCGAGGAAACTGTCCCTGCACGCAATAAAGGTGGCTCTTGAGGATAAGCAATTGTACAAGCCTCCAAGTCATTAACATTTGTCAGTGACGTGGATCCGCCCGCGGGAACGACCGCGCACTCTGATGGGGGCTACGCAGGGGTTAAGTGCTCAAAAGGCGCGGATTTCAAACATTTGCCTTACGACTTCATTGGAAATGGTAGTAAGGATGACTGGATCAGAATTACTTTGAGGGTGTGTGCAGCTGCGATCATGATCTATCCTGTTTCCTGCCGTCTGGATGTCTGAGGGCTCCTGATCGGACTGCATATATGCGCGTAAGCAATGAGGATAGTCGGTGAGTAAAGCCCTGAGAATGTGGTTGCACCTTGAATGGATGGATTGGACTTTGTCCCTTGTGGGGTTCGATGTCACCACCATCCGTTACAAGAATCAGATGTACCTGGATACATGCGCATTAGCACTCAAGCAAAAGGCCACTCGATATTACATGTAACTCACATCAGAAGCGGACGAATTGTGGTTATCTGGAACCAAATCCTCATTCACTGTAGTGTTACCGGGGTCATGTTCGTGATCCACGGTAAAGCCCTCGGCCAGTGAATTTTGGCTGGTATCGCCTCGCGTCAAATGAAAATCAGTATGGGCATCCATGGCGCGGAAGAGCTGTAGAACTGATATTGCCCTTAGATAACGTTGGTGGTACTGAGCAAGTAGACTAGCAGATATTGGAAGTAACCCGACCCGATCCCCATTGGAAGACTTGAGGGAAGCTGAGTCACGTGGTTGGAAATAAGGTGCAACATGAACAAAACTGTCCAGTTGACGAAGCGCTACCTCTTGCTTCTGATGAACCGGTGATCAACGTTCAACTATCAAGCCAGTCTACTCGTGGAACACCAGCTGTGCGATTCGGGACCCTCAGCTCTCGCACTACGTTAGTGCATTGTTGTCGACATCCGAGAGATGTGGTTGGTGGTGTTGCGAAGCCGAACCCAAAGCAGTACTGCTCGTGTCTCGAAATCAGTGGCCAAGTCTCAGATTGTAACCAAGACATGATTTGTGAAGGAGCCACACATCACAATGCGCGGAAGAGATTGCAGCAGCCTTCATGCCTCAGAGAACAAAGATGGACGGTGGATATCTATTCTGCGAGCGCATGTCATTTGCGGACAGCACGGACTCGAGGATCACCTTTTTCGCTCCGCTTGCGAAACTTCTCCTGCCGTTTGCTCAGCGTGTTTTTTTCACCGGCGGATACTTCCGAGGGGTTATCCGATGATCGACTAATCATGGGACCGATGAAGTTGCTCCAGAGCTTGAATAACGCGTATGACGGGATCTTGGGCACATCAGCCTTTTCGCCGGAAAGAAAAGAATAAGGCATACCAACAGGTAAAAGTACCAAAACCATTCGCCGAGCGCACCGCTTCCGATTTGACACGCCCCTACAGGTACAGGTGAGTCAGAATGGTCATTGGGTACATCCTGAACGTACAAGTGACATATAAAATGTCAAAACACCATTCCATGACGCCAGGCTGGTTGAGGTCTTGGCCAGAGGAAATAATTGCTCCAGTTGTCGGGTCACGCCGTGATGTCCCAATGCTCTCCAAGTATCGGGACAAAAACAGCGCAGGTAGATAAGTTATGACGTATATAGCCAGCGAACCCTTTGAAGGGGGTACAGAGCCCCGCCTAAAGAACAAGCGGAGCAAAATCGATAGGATGGTAGGGAGGAACATCCCAAGATGAAGGTTTCTGATAGCTTGTTCATTTTGCCCAGCTGGCGACAGTCAGCGATTGATTCCCTGTTATTTTTAGCAGGAAACGACAGGTACCTATACGTTTTGCTGCACCATGAGCCATCTATTCATAAAAAGCGACGGTCTGGAACAGGAGAGAAAGTGTGCGGTTGGCAGTGTCACTGCGATTAGTAGTCCTCGGAGGTGTTTCAAGTTGGCAACTAAGTATAGATGCTGACGTAAATCTACCATTAGTCACCGGTGCACCTGCAGCACCACGGTTCGCTGGAAGCGGTTGTTTGATGTATCACCACGGTTATCCATGGACGGGGGCCAAGAAAACAAAGGAGTCGTCGAATTGGGTCAGGGAACCCTGGAAGCCACCAAGGAACACCTGAATGCGCTAGAAGCACACACACAGAAGCTCGGAGCTCAGCTGGAGGTAGTCGACAAGCTACTTGTACGTTGACTCGTGTTCTTTGGAGGTCATTTTGGCAAAAGTAGGTCCTAGGACGCTGTCGACACTATTGACGAGTCTGATCTGGATGTGGGATGCACCGTCACCATACCTGGTTCCGTCCGAGCAACAGCACCGATTGCATCAAAAGAGCTGCTGTCACCTGTATGTGAAGATCATTGGGTTCGTTCTGTATAATGACACTTTTTTCAGGAATCTCCATTTCATGAAGATGCTCTGAAGCGCAGCCGTTATAAGAGCTTCAGTGAAGTGCACCCAAGTATGTCTCACCTTTGGTCCACCGATTATATCCAACGTGTCTTCAGTGAAGACCAAGGAATTGGAAGCACTCGCGGAGGCTGTACAAACCGAGAGTTATCGCAAGCATGCGTTGGATATTCAAAAGAGGTGTGCCCGTTATCATAGGGTTCGTTCATCGCTCATCTCTCCGATGGCAGAGGTTTTCAAGCGTTTCCAAACATCGATGTGCAAACGACCCATGCCCCTTGGCTGAATGCTGAGGATGTTGACTGGGATCGGATCGCCGAAAAGGTAACATATTCTCTCCCCGCCCCACTGTGGGCTACTCAATGCTCATAGGTATCGGCCGTCTCTATGACCATACGCACAGCAAGAGAATGCGAGATACGGTGGCTCGGAGAACAACATCCTGAATTCAACCACGAACCTTGGAGTCAAGAGGAAGTGCTGAAAGTAAAGTCCCTTGCCGCTGAGTTCGTAGACAGTCGGCCGGATTGGGTAGCCATAGCTAAGGGAGTAGGGGTGAGGCGCAACATCTGGAGAGCTTACAGATATCTAATGGACGGGGTTCAGACGAGACGAACGCCGTTAGATTGCATGCGGCACGCGATCTCGCGGAAGTCACACCAGTGGACAACGAAAGCCGATGAGCGTCTTCTCAAAGCTATCCGTATGTATGGGCATGACAATTGGTATCTTGGTTCGTTTAAGCCGTTCTTTTTCAATCTTTTGTTGAAAGCGGTTGATTACAGTTGCACGCTATGTTTCGGAAGATGCGACTCCTTCACAATGCAGTAACAGATTCCAGAGGGTTCTAGACAAATCCATCAAACGGACGGCCTGGTCCCCAGAAGAAGATGCCCGTCTCTCCGCTGCCGTCGCCGCCTACGGTTCATCATGGGTGGATGTTGCTGCCAATGTACCCGGTCGACACAACGATCAATGCCGAGAACGCTGGACCGAACAACTAAATCCAACCATCAATAAAGGTCAATGGTCGGAAGAGGAAGACAGGTTTTTGCTCGATTACGTACGTGAACACAAGAACGCCTCCTGGAAGGAGATTTCCGAACGTCTCAGCAATGTGAGGACGGAAACGATGGTAACGTAGCATTTCTTTGTCATGTTGTGGACGTCGAAACATTACTTCTCTAGTGTCGTAACCGACATGCAGTTTTGCAAAGGAGTGCTAACACTGTTCCGGCGGCCCCCGCGGCCAATTCCGAGGCCCAAGTTACCTCAGTTGACCAACCAGCCGTGTCATCTGATTTTGCGCCAACGAACTCAAGTACCCATTGCTTTATCTCTTCGTTCCCTAGCCTACATCCCTGTCCAATGACACCAGCTCCGCCCCACACGGAATATCACTATCCAAACCAAATCGTATTCCTTGAGCCGGTGGTAAACTCGAATCTCGAGCCACATAAACATCACAGGCCGCACTCGCCGCAACACATAACGAGATTCAAAACGATAACGACGGGCGACGTTGTATCATCGAAGAAGAGAAAAACGCAGTCGCATGTCGCAAGATCTAACAAATCCTCGGTGGAGGCTCGACAGGAGTTCGCAAGCTGAAATTTGCAGTCAGAGCGAGATCCGGGTTGATACATGCCTTGAATATCTGACGTCTTGTGTGTTTGACGTCTGCTCTGTAACATGCTTCCAAACTCACTCATATATGCTACATCAGAAGCCTGGCACTTTAGCTGGACATCAAGGAAACGATGAACACGATAGTTCAACAAGGTGGAGAATAGACGTGGAGAAAGCAATGATATACCTAAGCTTGGAGAATGACGGTGGCAGAGGTCACCGTTGCATCAACTTCCACCGTTTCCGCGGGTACATTGACGCTTCGCAATTGACTATGTGTCCAAGTAGCTCGCCATCCTCTTGCCCTAAATTGTCCTCTGTAGCTGTCAATAGGTTTTTTAGAGATTCCTGGACCAGTCCTGCAGTCTTCAGTTTGCGTTCAAGAGATGGAAGAGCTGCCTTTTTGGGGGGTGATGCCTGAAGGAATATTTAGCCATGAGTGAAAAGTGACGGTCTAACTTGATAACGCACTGGCGTCTTCAGGTACGTATGTTTTGGTGGAAGAGGTGGGAAATGAGATGGGAGGGAACGCAGCGTGCTTGGTACAGCTGGTGGTGTACTCTCATCATCGGAGGGAAGTAACTCTGGCGAGTCCTCGCGCGGCGGGGGAAACTCCAATGACGACTCTGGCGATATGCCTGGAGACAGGTTTAATACACGATAATGCATTGCAACCAATACTGACTAGCTGATTGAGAAGCGAGGGCGATGTTATACAGGTCCTTCCCTTTTAACCCCCTGTCAGTGGATGCAACGAGTACGTCCGTTGCTATAGGCACCGCCCTGTTGGCAAGATTTGCGTACTCGTGGGCTTGTTCGTACAGCGTTTGAACGACTAGTGACGCAGAAGGAACATTTGGAGGGAACAAGACGAGTCGAAAGGGAACGTACATGCAACCACCTCCAGTTCCAATCTCTGAAGCGCCTGAGGCTCGATGGTGTCGAACTCTCCTATCTTCAATTGTGACACGATCAATTTCCGAACTTCCCTAGACGCGATTTGCGGTGATATCGTGGGTATGTCTGGAGCGGTCTGTGGCCCGGGCGGCGGACTGGGTGCCTTGGTAGGCTGAAGGGCATAAAGTGGATAGCCAGGTGGCGGCTGCGGAAAGTGGGCTGTAAAGTGGGGAAGTGCAGTTGCGGATGCCATTGGCTGACCCGGGGGAATTGGATAGGTTGGATAGGGTGCCTGGTAAGTTCCATAGGGATAGCCTGTGAACATGGTCGCCATGACGGGCAGTGTCTGCGAGTCGCCGATGGGATGATGAACAAGCGCGTGCGATAACTGCGGCAAATGCGGGCCAACCTTTCCTTCGTTCTTTTTCCTCCTCCCCGTCGCTTAGAGATATTAGATAGAATTAGACGACATGGGCCAAGTCTTGTTTACACCAGCATCCAACTCATTACCAAAGCCCGCAGCTCTCCCGCAACCTCCCCCGGCTCTGAAGACCGACTCATTCCGCATCAGCAGACCGAACGTCGTAGGGCCTGATACCCCGGAGGATCCATACCCGATTCGACTCGAGGGAACGGTACAACATGGCTTTGGAAGAGGGAGCAAGGACCTCGGGTGTCCAACTGGTGTGTTGTGGGATCCTTGCCCCCTCTGTAATCTCATTCCTTACGGCCACATTTTCCTAGCCAACCTGCCCGACGAATCCATCACGCACATGGGTAGCATCGCCGAGCCAGGTGTATACTATGGATATGCTCGTGTGTACGCTGCCAACGACCGACCGTCGCAGTTATCAACCGAAGACCTTGTCGTGTTGCCTATGGTGATGAGTTTGGGGTGGAATCCGTTTTACAAGAACCAACGGATGACGGCAGTATGCATCGTGTGTTCTCGCAAACTCCGCTGCTCAACTACGTCCATCCAGGAGATCCATATCATGCACAAGTTCAATTCCGACTTTTACGGGTGCAAGTTGAAGGCGCTCGTCCTAGGATACATCCGTCCCGAACTTGATTACATCTCCCGAGGCAGGTCTATCACTTTCGTAGAACGCTGTCCAAATATTAATTCGGGGGAATAGAGGCGCTCATAGATGACATAGAAACTGACAAGAGAGTATCCCTTAATTCGTTAGCAAGGCCAGGCTACGAAAAATATGCATCTGACCCATTTTTCGGTGCCCGAGGCGTCGAGCAGATGTAATATTATCGCAGTTATATACCGTCCACGAGACACCTACGGAGTTGGTGCTAATATGATGCCAACAAGGTGTTCTACGCAAATATAGAGTGCACCTCGCACGAGTTCAATCTATTAAGATGCTAACGAGGGGGAAAGCGAGGCTGTCAACTTGGCAGAATGAAAGAAACAACGGTGCCCGCGCGTACCTCCCTATACTCGTCTCTTCTTCCTCGACCTTGTCCCACCTATCTTTATCCTCGTTCTGTCCTCGACTTCGACGACCAGCGGTCGTATCCTGTCCCCTTCACTCGTCAAGAACACGCCTTCGATAGCAAACCTGCCCTTTCCAAACCCTGCAAAGTGCAACACAAGCGATATCCGACCCTTGTCCTTGATGACTTCCTCCAACCTCCGGAAGGCACGCACCGCACACTGATACCCAGCCTCGTGTGACTTGCGGTTCGCACCCTTGAACCCACAACTACCACCGCTCCACCAACCTTGCGACAAGAGTTTTCCATCAGGTCCACAGAGGTACACTTTCGTGTTGTTCCTCGAAAAAATCCCATGGAAGTGGTATTTTGGAAGGGGTGAGATGGTTTTCGACGCCTGAGCGGACAGTTTGGATCGCGTCAGAGGATTTGAAACGGCGTCATAAGGAATGGGTCCTGTCGGGGGGAATTCCAAGTGTGGTGCAGTCGGGCGAGCGGGGGTGATGTCTGGGAAGAGCGAAAAGGCCCTGAAGAAAGTCGCGTTTGGACGCGATGGGGTATGCAGAGCCAGTCGAGCGACCCGCAGTGAAGAGGTCCGTCGTAAGAGCATTCCTCTGAAAGACCTGCCGTGGGAATGTCAACCTGAACGATCAATTTCGGACACGACCGGGAAATCTCTTCCAACGAGTTACCCATCCCTCAACATCCCACCGAAAACAACAATATGGCAGTATGTAGTGGCCCCTTGCATAACAGTGATTTTACTGAAACTCCTTTTCTCAGTTTTCCAGTGCATTCTACAATACGATTGTGAAACGGAACAGTACGTGGTCCGACTGCTCCTGCAACGCTAAAATCTCAGTTCAGATTTCCCGCAGGTGTCTTCGTCAGCGGCATCTTTGCTGGCGCGTTCGCGTTTAGCGTCGGTTTCGATGTCGGCGTCCAATCATTCTGGGACAACTGGAACAAGGGCGTGAGTTACAACAGCGCTACCTCTCGCACGCACTGACGAGTTTTCTCCCAGCGTCAATGGAAGGACATCCGTGCCAACTACGTCCAAAGCGACGACTCATGACGGGCCTCCGTTGTTGTAGATGTATAGTTGCGCAAGTGCCATGATGTTCCGCCATTAGAACCACTGTTTTAGATCCTCCTGGTCCATTGCCCATCTGCAGCCATACAACTCGGCATCAATCAACCTGACAGGTTATACGATCTGATTCGTGCAGGAGGCACAGTGATTGCATTAGACAACGATTATTTTTCGTAACAATGCAAGGATGCAGGTCAAAATTAGAGGCATGGTAAAGAATGAATGGAATAATTCGCGAACACCTTCGGAAAAGGCGAGGATACGATACAAAGTTAGACACGTGGGGTGAGTAGAGCTCTAGACAAAGTGCGGATAGGAACCATGACATATAAGGGGGAAATAAATGCTAATGGACACCGACAAGTAACACTGGGGCAGGACTAGTATTGTAACAGGGCAGCCAAACTCATGTGGAGAGCATTCCTGGATCCTCATCAGGCTCCAGTTGACCGAAAATTTCGTCAAAAATTTCCTTGCCATCCGTAATCAACGGAGGGAGTTGCGAAGTATCGACCGAAGGGTCGTCCCGAGAAACTTTGATGCGCCGCATTCGCTCGTCATTCCAGATCTTCTCCAATGTCTCCGTCAAATTCTTCAAGCCAAACAAGAACCCGCGGTCAGGTTCTTTAGGGTAGTGCGGTGGAAAGCGAGCATAAATGATACCACTATCAGCGTCAACCTCGGCTTGATACCCATTGGAACTCGACACCTGCTGGACTGTCGCCCGGTCCGGTGGTGGTGGATATGGGGCCCAGTCCCGTCCAGTGATAGTGTGCGCAAAGTCAACAATGCGAACGTTGACCTCTCCGCGTTTCCGCTTTCCTCCAGACCGTCTGCATACAGGTCCGAAAAGCAGATCTTCACTGTGCGTCCGTCGTAGAGATGATCGGGCAGCGACCTGACTCCTGGATCGCGTTTGCGACCGTTCCAATGATTCCCCACGCTTACTCCGCGACGACGGGTGTTCTAGAGCCGACACTCGAAACGCCTCCTGGGCATCGTGGTCTCCATCGTATATTAGGAGGAGACTGCAGCCATAAAACCTGAAGCCTTTCAGCCGACTAATGATGCGTGCGAGTGCGTACAGCTTTTGAAGTAAGATTGGAACATGCCAAACGAGAAGACGATTCCCGTCGTAAAGGTAAGACGCAAGCAATGATGGAAATTCTTCCGCACGAATGTCACGACCCATGTATTTGTCTTGGGTCACGTAAGATTGTGTGGCGTGGTTCCAGACCTGTGAGAGAGTGGTCAGCACTAGTTGGTGCGCTTCCGTAGGCCAACAAAAACACACCTGCATGCCACAAACACGGACACCAAGAGGGCGGCTCGTCGTTCGGTCACATTTCTTGCGCTGACTTTTCTTCTTTAATGGGATAGCATCCATGCCATACTGCCTAGTTCCCATCTTCAAATCCAACACGCAGGAACGCTTCAGACGCCCCGTGAGATCCTCCATGAGAATGAAGTGATGTTGACGTGATACAGAATTAGGCCTTCTGCTTGACGAAATTGGCTGATTCAGAGGAGGTGCAGAAGACAGATAGACAGGGGGTGAGTCTGCAGATCGTGAGCGGGATCTTCGCCGAGCAAACAATGGTCGGATCCCATCCTCGCTGTCCAGTGTTAAGTTGGGCCGTTCCCGGCAGACGATGTCATCCAGCTTATCATAGTCTATGTCGAAAGAGCTGTTCTGTCCATCGTGACCCATCTCGCCGTCGCTTCGCGCTCTTCGGAGAGCCGAGGTGTAACCATGATTTCCCTGTTTTTTGAGCCGTTCAATTGAGCCTACATACTGCTTGCAGGACGTTGAGCGTGGTCGTGCAGATGCTGGCAGCGCGTGTCCCTGCTGAAAAGACACCACCCTTTCGTCCTCTATATGCGAGCCATTCAGCCACCGAGGTTTACAACGACGATGGAAACGACGCAAGATAGTGCTGAAGACATGGTCCTTTAGCTTGGTATTCACGGTCGTGGAACCAGTGCCTCCAAACCAGCTAGGTGGAGACTGCGGTGACCCGATGGCTAATTCCGAGTGGAACGGGCGGAGTTCTGGCCGGCTAGCTTGAGGGTCCTCCGATGTAATTATCCGCCATGCAGTCCTGGGGTCCACAAGAGAGGAAGCAGCCTGTGCCGCAGTTCCCGTGCAGTACATATCACCATCATCAAGCGGAATCGTAGTTTGCCGGGTGAGATGGAGTGGCTTGGAAGTCGACTGACTTAAGTTCACAGTGTCCTGATTCTGTATCAAAGCTGGACTGGACGCCGTTACACCAGAAAGTTGTGTCGAGTGCAAACGTCGGCGGGAACCCAAGCTGGGTCTTAGCGATCCGGTGTGGGAGCATGTACGGTCGTGAAGGTAGCCTCGGTGTAGCAACCACTTTGGGATGATATGACGGTTGCGATCCAGCGCGACCTCAGGCAACTCTGCTTCTTCGATTGTCATCTCTGATCCGACACCTTCCTGGGGTAAGTCACTAAGGTTGGCATGCTCCAAAGTTGCGCTGCGGAACGAGTAGTCAGGTTCGCTGATGGCCCTCTGCACCATGGAACCAGCAAAGTGCGATGCAGAGACAGGAAACGAAGCGGATGGTTCTGCATTGGGAGGTGTTGGAGAGCCCTTGAGGACGCGTCGGTACGTCACCAACATGACTCCCAGATATCGCGGGATGAAGCCGAGGAGCGGTGGGGTCTCTCGCTCGACCGCTTCATAGAATTGATTCTCTCGCGAAACGAGAGGCTGGGATAGTTGATGTTAGCTAAACGTCATCGCACATACAATATACTGACCTTGCATACAGCTCTTTTGGTAAATTTGTAGATAGCGCTGTGACCGCCAACCTGGTTGCGGAAAGGGCGCAAGGGGATGTTGGGAAGGCTTTCCTCCGAATCTCCGTATAGCATGTTCAAGGAGTCCGCGTTCCAAAGGTTGGAGCCATGGGAACCGGCGTCACCCTCCGACCTGGGGGCGAGAGATGCTCGGGTCTTCTCTCCTTCATCAAGCGGACCAATGGATGCATCTGCGACCTGGGAAAGCGAAAGCGGGTGCTCCGAAGTTCCAGATGTGGTGGATATATCCGAAGTCATTGATGAGGTTTCCCAAGCAGACTCGTCGTCAGTGGACCATGGGGAAAGTGAACGACTGGGTGACGGATGCACAAGGCGAGATGAGGCGATTATAGATGCGTGTGGTGAGATATAGGTAGGAGTGGGTGACCGCGAGTGAGGCCGATCGAAATTGGCAAGGTAGGTACCGCTCAATTCTGGCAAGTGAGACTCATCGGTCACGCTGGCAAGATCTATGGCAGAATTGTACAGCGCCAAGGGAGGTATCCGATCAGTGGGTGAACGGGACGGGGAGGGAGAAGGCGGATAAGCTCGAGAGCGGGGTCGGATACAGGGGGATTGGGGGACGGTAATAAGCGAGGGTTCGGGAGAGTTAGGTTGCGGGTCGAGGGTGGATATATCGGATGTTCGCCGTCTGAGCCTGCCGCGGATAATTGGGTCTTGGCGGGAAACGTCCTTGCGCCAATGAGACGGATCAGAGAAGGGTGGGTCGTGTGTGAGGGAACGTGGGGCGAGGAAGTCAGGGTCCCTTTTGGTCTGTGAGTCGATGCTTTCACGGGTTCTAACGTGCTCCAAACCGGTTGAGCTCCGTTCTCTTCGAAGGGCAGCGGTTTCCGGATCAGGCCAATCTGCACGCTTTACAAATTCATATCTCGCTTCTGCAACGCCATCGCTCGGGTGGGAGGTTGTGAGGCGGCGGGTGGCTAGTGTCGTTGCAGACTTTGGGATGTATCCAGGTCTTTCCTCGGACTCTTTGAAAAGCTGGAGGGATTCGGCGACCTTTCGACGGATACCAGTAATTGGGAGTGGTGGGGAAGGACAGTGGTCGGAAGAGGAGGAGGAAGAGGAGGATACTGAAAAACGGCAGGGAGCGTGATGGTGTTGCGAGGGAAGTATGGAGATGGGGTCGCGGGGTGGGCAGGGGAGGGTGAGGGCACGAGTGGGATGAGGAGGGGATTGTGAGTGAGGGGAGGAAGGTGCGGTGACGTCGGCAGAGGGAGGCGGGGAGGGAGGAAAGCGAAATGGGAGATGAGGATGTCCGGGTGGTGTCGGGTACATAATACTGGTCGGGGTCAGCGAGTGATGTCGTCGCTGGACAGGTTGTGATAAATTTCAGTCAGAATATGACGACACGTGCTCCGAAATCAGAGTTATTGTCTCTGATGACTCAGCAACACCATCGTCTGCTCCTCGACCACCGTCCCGTTCAGCAAAGACGACGTCCCAAGCAGCGTTGTCAGACTCACCTTCGACGATAGCGACCAAGAAGCAGCATCATCCTTTTACGCCCGGACCTTTTCTATGCCACGCGGTGCCACGGGTCCTTGCGCACGTTTGTCCTTGCTATCACCCAGGGGACTCTCACAACCCACCACTCCCCCTTCTCTTGCATCTTTCCACCTCCGGTCGCCTCGTTGCGCAGCTATTGCCATTCTCGACATCCAATCACCTCCTGCAACATGCACATTCCAGCTTTCGTAAGCCACCCATGCCTGTTTCACCGCCATCCACATCATTTTAGCAACGTGCTTCCACTCCCATTCCGTTCACCAAAGGACTACCCAGAATGTAACGCCACAATAAAGATTTGGCTCTTTCAAATTGACGGTGCTTGAAGTTGACGTTGATGAGTCGTCACCTCGATGAAACTTTCTTTTTTTTCTCACGTCTCAGAGCCACCGTTCGCTTGTGGTCTCCAACCCGAGTTGTACACGACACCCCCGCTACGACCCGTTGCGACTGATAACGTCTATCTTCTTTCCCTGAATATTCGGTCTATTCATCCGATGTGAATCCATTCCGTCCAATTCTCATGGCTATGCGATATGATTTGTAATAATGTATCAATGGCTGAGTAATTGTACAAATAATTTTAAACTCCGATTATGTATATAAGGCTGCACTGTGGGTAATTTCAGAACCTGCTCTTTCCTTCCTACCCTCACCCACTCAAGCTTTCTTGTATATTCTCCCCATACCCACCATGCATTCTGGCAATGATGCCATACCAAACTACACCAAGCCCTATGAGCAATCTGGGGTTACTGCTACTCCACTTGCTCTAGTACCATCTAGTGTTCACCAGCCCATGTCTCACTTGACTACATCAGATGGCTTTGCATGCAATCACCTACTGGGCAAAAGGTGTACCATTCTGAATCATTATATTCCTTGCTCTTCCATCGACCATGTTAATGATAATGCAAACCCTTCCAAAGAGCAGAAGTTGGCCATGCATATCAATACAAGACACATGGCTCTATATCATCCAAGTCCTGATGTGGTACATGGCACACTGGCACCTGAACAAGTGAGTACAATTGTATATTGGCAAGTTATAGTTGGTTTAATCATATCAACCAGTCCTTTCCATTCCACAAGCCTCAGTCTGAGCCCAGTGTTGGAGGAAAACAACCAAAGTCATCACCTGAAGGTAATAGCATGGAAAATGCTGGAATTTTCACTTCCAAGGAAATGAATATATCCAGTGAAAATGGTAAGCAGTATTTTAAAGTGATATCTATCATATGATCTAACTACATTTTGTATTAGCTATTGGAAACAAGTATACTTGGGATACTTTGGAAGCCAATGTTCAATCCGTGAACAGTTCTGTTTTTGGTATAGTAGTTTCCAATATTTGAATTTTCCTGTTCTCTAACTCTTCTGTAGGCCAGAATAACTCAACCACACCCTCCAATACAAATGCCTCAACACTTTCCAATGGCAATATCATTGCATCCACTTCTGGTGAACAGGTCTCTGCTAACAACAATGCTTCTAGCAAAAGTATGTATTCCATATTCTACTTTGAACATTTTCTTATAACACTATGCTTTTAGCCAAACCAACCTTCCATACAAGGCAGCACAGACAAAACAAGCCTTATAATATCTTTTCTTTACCATCTAGTATTTCATCCAAGGCAAAGTTGCCTACTTTCCACTCAGATCACAGAATCAATGCCACTGCCTCAAACAGTCGAACCACAATGGGCTATGTGGGCACCAGAGGTCCAGCACAGGCAAAATCCTTGAATGGTGTTCAGAGGTGGACAAATGCTCTAAGGCATATTTGTGATGTTCATAAAGAGCGGTTGTGGTGTGAACTGTTTGGTGATGAACCTGTATGTGCCAGTCTCATTCTAATAAAGTCATATAATTGACAATGCGCTTTACTAGGCCTTCACAAAAGAGGCTCCAGACTTGCTCAAGCTATTGAAGGATATTGACCAGAAGAAAAACCAGATCACATATGAGGAGGAACGTGCGGCAGGCCTTATAACAGCAATTACCAAGGTTCTAGAGACCTGTAACAACTCTGCAGGAAAGGAGAGCACCATCCTTGCTGGTAAAATCTTGGACAACCTTCTCCAACGCTTTCAGGATACACGGTTCTATGGAGGCAGTGGCTAATTCAGACTGTGAGGGGTTAAAGATGGAAGTGGGACAAAGAAACAGCATGAAATGACAAAGTTTGTTGGTCAGTTTCTTTATGCCTCTGTATACTTGTAACTCGAACTTTGTGATATCATGATGTTCCATGTCAGCATACTTGCAACATTGTTTTCACATGCACACGATGATCACAGCTTGAGCCAACGAAGTATTTACTTTTGTTTACACCCAGTCTGTATCATAGCCTGTTTCCTGTTTCGAGTCCCAATGGCCCTGTTGAACGCAAGGATCTTCACCGAGGGCGGCCATCTGCAAATTTCGATGCGGTGGGCTTATATTTGGACTTCGAAGGCCAGTAGTTCTTTTCTACCCGTGACAGTCGATCAATTGCGCGGTGGTTGATGCCATACAGCACTAGCCTGAGGTCGTGGCAACTCGACTCCCCAATCAATTGCCAGCACGCACACCCTGGCCAGTAACGGTTCGATCCCTTTCGGCATTCGAGCTTATCTTACCTGATCAGGACTCGGCAGTTCGTTGACAGTCGCTCATTAATATTGATGATGTCCTGTCCCGTAGAGTTGAGCCGAGATCCTCGTCTGCGCGTCTCGACGACGACGTTCGACCGTTGACATCTATCATCCTAGGCGTTTCGGAACGGGTGAACCTCACCCGAATCGGTCCCGCAGATCGCTTCAAGTCGATGGTATTATAATATAAATACACCATCGTTCAAAACTCCCCGTCAGTACGTACCCCCTCTCTGCTGGACACGAAAATGGTCCCCACCACGAACGCTCGCCAGATATTCAAACAAGGTCCCCACAGGTCGGTCAACAGATCGAGTCGACGGTGAATCGTACCCTTTTCTGCGCACGCCGGCCTAGGTTATCCTGTCCCTAGACCATGACGCCATTTGTCAGCGAACCGACTGTACGGACGACGACGCTCGCCCACGGCATATGATTCGATGGTCGCGCGCTCTCATGCGGCTGCTCCGGTAGGGATCTGTGGATAAGGCCAACGTTTCCAGAAGACAACCACCAGCCAGAGGTGTATTCTCGAGGCCGATTGTCCGGGTCGTGTCATGAACGGTCGTTTGACTAGCAGTGGATTGGCCCCTTTAGGCTGGGATAGCCACAGGCACCTCTGTTTCTCCCCCTTTGCACGCGGAACATGACACACGTACCGGCTCCTAGGCCCGAGAATGACAGCGTAGGCGTCTCCTTTGTTTCGCCTCTGAGGCAGGCGATCACCTATATGGGATGTCCCGTGAGTAAAAATAAAGTTGCCTTCATCACGACCGGTGCGGGGGCGGTCGGATCGTGCGTCCCCGCTCACCAAACGCGACGGCCTCCAAGTCATCGCCTTGCCAAGGCTTGGACGATAAAGTCGCGTTCATGAAGGAAATTGGGGACGAACGTCGCCTTCGATCACAAGACTACCAAGACGTCCAAAGTTCTCGCAAGGAAGGTCCGATCGACGTGCATGTGTCATCGTTCATCCATCGCCCCTCTATCGGAACAGTTGATATCGGGGCGACACGCTTGACGCGGCACTACCACCTGTAGCGAGCTCAGCTTCATCCCGAGTCTGCCAAACGCTTTCCTGTACTCTCCCCCCCACGTTTTTCCAGGAATGCGGAATGCGACGCAGCGCCTTATCCTGTGATGGTGAATATTATTAACCCAGGTTCATGATCTCGGCCAATTGAACAAAATTTGGTGCACATCATAGAGGATATCAATGTTTGTGGGTTCATCGTAACCCCAATTCTGCCAAATCACAGGAATGCTTTCTATCCAGGAGTTCCTGCGCTCCTCGCATCGAATGAGCTGTCATGCAAGAATAGAAAACTAATTGTAGATGTAAACCTCTCTCACTGAGATATATTATCAGCGGCCTACCGCTGAGAATAACTATAAGTAGGGTGATCGTGCTAGTAGATGCGTGAACTCGAAAACTTGGTGGGAGTATCGTGGCGTGCGTGTCGGCATGGAGGTCGTGCAAATGATGTATGAAACGTGGTAGACTCGGCGTATGTGATTGCGCCTGGGGTTATTCAAGAATACAGGCTCGCGCCAAGTATGATGGGGGCGCCACCGACCAATGCAAAAGAGGTATGATAGGTGCGGTGTCAATGAGATGCAGATGCGATATTATGTTACCAATTGCGATCGGGAGGAAAACTTCAACTCGAGCTGAAAAGAAAATACGGTGCGAAGCCCCGAGAAATACCAGACAGGTGAGTGCGAACGGTGCCGGAGGACGGTTAACACACATCAACTTCAATGTCTTCGTCAATGGCTTGCGAAACCCGCGCTACGCTTGCCTCATACTTCAACTCCGTCTCCACCTCCACCTCGTTCCCAAGCTTTCTCCTCTTTATAGCCCGTCCGTCTTCGGTATCTTCGTCATCGACGGCAATGACCGGTGTTTGCGACCCGCTATCGTCCGAAACTGGTGCAGGTACAGGGAGGCTGCTGTCCACAGGGGGTAGAATGCTCTCCTTGGCCTCCGCAGCGCAGCATTCGGTCGCTGGTGTGCAAAAATCCAACAGGTTGGGTAGAGTCACCCCGGTGGTCGGCGTCTGGGAAAGTGAATGCGGAACCATTGACCCTTGAAATGATGGAACAGAAACCTGAGATGTGAGGGTGGACTGTGCGGTTCTGAAAGGTAATGGAACAGTAGTGAATGGGCTTGACCGCTCCGAAGCATCGCCTTTGCCAGTTTTCGTCCCTCCCTTCTCTGCAGCACCGACGGCAATAGCTTTCTTCCTCTTCTTCTTGCCCATTCGTTCCTTCAGATACCGTACGATGTGCCCCTGCAACACTTCCAACGCTTTTTGTGCTCCCATCTCCTCAAGCGCTTTGAGTTGCTCCTGCGCGAGAGAGGAGAAGATTGCGGGTGAGAGAACGAGGGTATTGTTATGTAATACAATAGGTGGTGGATCTGGAGTGCTGCTTGAAGGATGGGGCGATGGGACAGGGCCGATAACGATTGGTAGACAGACAGAAGGTGGGAGAGTAGCGAACGGGGAGGCCGAGACCGAAGAGGACGATGTCACAGAAGAGGGAACACATCCAGATGGCGGTGCGGAAAGATTCATAGGTGTTCCAGCTCCTGTTACCAGGCCAGAACTCGACCCAGACGATGTGATGGAGCCGACCGTGGTGAACAATCCTCCAACCAGTGCCGATGAACCCATCTGAAGTGGATCAACCGGTTCAGACTTCGTCTCCCGTGCGGCAGCCCCGTCTTCGTTTCCCTTGATCACAGCTCTTGGCACGGTCGTGAATGGCCCTCCCAGTGTCCGCGCATGCGCCAAACCACCGACAAGTTGTCCCGACGATGGTGCCTGTGTTCTACTGAGAGGCGAAACCACTAGGGGTGTCAATGTTAGCGGTGGTGGTAGCGGACCCACGCCACCCTTTACACTCCGTTTGAGTGGTGGGTCAAGCGGGACTGCCTTATCTTTCTTCTTGGAGCTTTTACTGGTACCGTCCTTAACAGTAGCCGGAAGCGCCGACGATGATGCAGACTGAGACCGGGCCTGTGCGGCTGCACGAGCTTCTTGTTCTTCGAATGTATGCTCATACTGTGCGTCGACGGACCAGAAAAAGCCTTTACCGTGCTCTCCGGTACTGCGTTCCATTTTTACGAACGCGCGTCCAGAGGACAGGTTGTGGCGAACGGAGTTCTGGATTAATATGCAGAATACGTCAGTTCATCGACCAGTAAAGCAGAATCTAGATCATTCGAGATACAAGAGAAAGGGTCCCGAGAGCGTGAAGGGACATTGTGTGGAAGTTAAACAGGGAAGAGGACTACACACCTCCCAGCCAGCACCTTCGTTGTAACGATACCAGTCATAGTTATCCATCATCCAAGCACAAATGTCCTGCAGTGTTGCTTTCCCTCCCATTGCCTTGATAGCCCGATAACAAAGCTGTGCATATGTAAACGAGGGCTTTGGTGGCATTACATCAGGTTTTGGAGGTGGATGGGAAACTTTCTTGCGTTTCTTGGATGTTGGTGCTGTGGAGGTGGATAAGGAGGTGGATGTGGAAGTGGAAGGGGCTTTGGTGCGGGGGATTGCATTGGAATTTGGGAGTTGGGGGTCGGGAGAACGGGGAGGTTTCGGTGGTGGCAATAAGGGCGCTGTGCGTGGCGAGGGAGAATGTGATGGCAAGGACGATGGGGGGGATATGGAGGTGATGTCGACAGATGGGGAGCGGGCACGCTGGAGGGAAGAGACTGAGGATGGCGAGGGGGAGTCTTCAAGTGCTGCCGGGGGAGGAAGCACGAAATGAAATGTTCGTGAGGCTATCTGAATCTGAGACCTGCAACAATGTGAGGGGGCTCGGAGGGGAAGGAGCGGGAATGAGACATACCTCTCGCCCAGTGGTACCCTACTGCCGGCGCCAGACCAAACACCGTCCACCCATGCACCATTGCGTCCGATAACGACGAGTACAAAGCGCGCCTCTTCCTCCTCATATTCTATTCTGGCGTGCAGCCGTGACACACTCTTGAGCGGACCGAGGTCGACGTCGACGGGGCTATGACTGGAATGAGGACCCTCTGTGTCGTTGAGGGAGACAGAGGTAGGGGGGAGGCACCTCCTGCCGATAGTGACGGTGAGGGTCTGAAGGAAGAAGGTGATGTTGGGGAAGACAAGGGAGTAATAGGCGCTAATCTTGGCGAGGGTGTCGGGGGAAGCATTGTCGGCGGGAATGACGGGGAGAGGTTCGTATGCGGGGGACGGGGAGGTTACAGCAGAGGGGGACATCGAAGACAGCGGCGGGAAGGTCAACTACGTGGCGGCGACGACGAGGACGAGCGCGACCGAGGGGCGAAGTCGGATTTGCGACCCCTTCAACAGGGGGGTTTCCGGCAATTCCCGGAATCATGTGACAAACAAACGTGGATGACTAACGTAGTTAGCCAAATAAATTTCATCTCATCTTGTCTATGTATTAACGCATGGGGTACGGACAATAATGCGATCGATCGAGTGAGATAGCCCGTCATGCACCAATTGTCGCTCTCCCAAGTGCACCAGGAATGGACGATATCGAACTAGGAGGGATAATGCCAACCTCAGTCACAACAGCCGTGATGCACGATGGCGGTGTCAGGTCGTACAACGGACTCAAAATCGAGAGGTTTGGTCGGGGCTTCGGGCTGTGTGGGTCGCTATGTGACGTCGATGTTGGTGGGAATGGGGTCGGCGCTGTGGACAAGCATACTTGTCTCAGCAGACCTTGAAATATTGTCCTTGAGGGGTGCTCACCTAGCTCATTCTTGCTTACCCCATCCCAGCGAATACCCTCCGCGAACTTGTATGTTTCACAGCACACCACGACCGGGATATTCCTGGACTTGGCCATCATAGCAACCATCGCCGTTCCGGCTCGCGAAAGAACGGCGCCATTCGCATGGAGAGAGTGCGCACCGACAAACAACGTCGTCGTGTGCGGCAAGACGGATGGGAGGGACGGTAAGAGAAGATAAGTACACGGAATTGATGCGGCCGTGAGAGATCGCAGCAGCGCCTTGCCTAGGACAAGCAGCACACGTGAATGGTCGCTCCAGGCTTGGCAGATACAAAAAAGGTATACCTTCCAGCATAGGTCGTGAATCGACGACGATGACAGAAAATCGCTTGCCAGATTCCCAGGCATGCAGTAATACTTTCTCGACCACCGATGACCTGCAAGTAAGGGTAAACGTATGCACCATGCTGGCTCGCTGAGATGCACTGACCGTGCATACGTGAGGATGACATCGCCGTCCTTGATCTTTTTCCTGGCTGTTTCCTGTATAACTTGATCGGCAAGCAGGATCCGATCCCGAATGTAATTGTCGATCGTGTCACACAGCACATCCTTGGCCTATAAGCCGTCAAGACGTGTTTGTAATTGAGAGACAGGTAAAGGAACTAACGTCCTGTTCCGGCAAGTCGATATCTGAACCACTGATCTCAAGCTTGAGTTGTCTGATTGCGTTACCCATAGAGACTGACATTGGTCTTGCTGATACGAGGTGCGTGATCTGAGGTGAGAGATGTGTCATGAGATGACGAGAGAGCGTGTTATTGCGGGGAGTCATGTAGTGTTGGATGACCTAGTAGTCGGATTAGCGGCAGAAAGGGGCAGGACAAGGCACCCGCTGGCCAAGCTGAGAAGGCGAGATGGAAGACGTACAGTCTTGAAAGCGGTCAACATGGCGATACACCTAGCATTCGCGCCGGTGATCTTGAACTCTGCAAACTGCAAGCCGAGTCTTATGACGGCAGGGTGGATGTCACCCTTGGTGATGGCAAGTGGTTTCGGGGTGCCGAAGTGGGAAAAGATGCGTAATCCACGAGGTGTCTCGTCAAACTGGGCACTGGGATGTAGAGCCTCCTTGGGCTCGCCCTTTCCGGGCTTTGTTGTGGGTTCCTTTCCGGACTTCTTGGGAGGAGCGGTAGAGGGGGGGGCGATGCCTTTACCGCTCATACTGGGGTTCCGCCCATGGGAGGGGGCAGGCTTGGAGGAGGCGGGCTGGCCGGCGGTGGCCTTGGATGCGGCCTTTGCGGCTCGCTGTGCCTCCTGCTGCTCACGGCGCTCTGCCTTTGTCATTTGCTTTTGGGACTTTGGTGGGGTGGAGGCAGAGGGGTTGGGCTGAGATGGGGGATGCGATGGTAAGGACATGTCTTTGGGAGGGGATTCAGATACTGCGGATGTGAGTTTGAAAGAGGCGGTGATAGGAATCGTGATCGTCTCTGTCGACGACATAATGCGATGGTGAATGTTGAAACTCTTGTCCCCTCCAGCAGCACCTTGTTCGGTGATCGAGTCATTTACACCCCCGTGAGAATATATCATGTAATCTTTTCCGCTTTTGGTAGCATACGCACACATCGTCCACCGGCCCCCTCAACGTCGACGGCGCCGGCATCTTTGGTTTTTTTCCTCTTCGCCACGTGCGACAACGACGACAGCGACGCCACCAGTCATCTAACCTCTCCCCGCTACCCCCTCCTCCAACCTACCAATTCATGGTTTGTCCCAGCTCACATCCGTCACCTTTCCTCCCTCTCACATCTCTTCCAGGGTGTCCCCGCATTATTCCGCTGGCTCAGTAAAAAGTACCCAAAGATCGGTCTGTCCTTGCAGCCCCTTCTATAAAGCATTCCAACTAAGTCGCCTCTCACTAGTGACATCTGTCCGGGAAGAAGATGAAGTTGAGGTCCCAGATGCCCTCGGTGAGCCTATCAAGCTCCCAGTCGACATTTCCGCTCCAAATCCAAACGGTGTCGAGTTTGACAACCTTTATCTTGATATGAACGGCATCGTGCGTCCCGAGCTCTTTCATCATCATTATTCGATTTATGGTGTTCCAGGTACATCCATGTACACATCCGGAGGGCAAGGTATGTCCACCCACTCGTGCTCTGAACAACCGAATCACTGACTTCATTTCTTAGCCTCCACCCGAGACAGAAGAGGAAATGATGGTCGAAGTGTTCAAGTACACCAACCGCGTCGTAAACATGGTCAGACCACGCAAACTTCTCTTCATGGCAATCGGTTTGTGCACAGCCATCTTCACCCAGGTGTCCCGCTCACATTCATCTACCTTCTAGACGGTGTGGCTCCCCGTGCAAAGATGAACCAGCAACGCTCGCGTCGTTTCAGGTCTGCTCAAGAAGCAAAGGACAAGGCCGAAGCTCGCAGGCTGGCCGTCGCTGAATGGGAAGGTGTGTTCCGTCCTACTTTCCGACATACAACTCTCACATTTTCCGCACTCGTAAGCAATGGGCAAAGTCGTTAGCGACGAAGAGAAGCACAAGGAAGCATGGGATTCCAATGCCATCACCCCTGGCACCCCATTCATGGATCTCCTCGCAGCTTCATTGAGATATTGGGTCGTCGAAAAGATGAGTACTGATCCTGGATGGAAAGATGTACGTTTTCTTATTCTCGCTACTAAGTGTTGTTTGATCTGTCCTTTCAGCTCCAAGTGGTTGTATCAGACGCGAGTGTACCCGGAGAAGGAGAGCATAAAATCATGGATTTCATTCGGAGACAGCGTTCAAACCAAGGACATGATCCTAACACGAAGCATGTTATTTACGGCCTAGTACGCTTGCAGTTTTATTCCTTATTCATATCTTCTAACCAGCTTCGTTTTCTCTCAGGATGCTGACCTCATTATGCTTGCACTCGCAACCCACGAGCCATACTTTCGCGTGCTGCGAGAAGATGTCTTCTCCCAGGACAAATCGAACGCTTGTCGAATTTGTGGTGAGGAGGGACATTACGCCGCACAATGTCCTGGGCCCAAACCAAGCGCTCTCATTGACAAACCCAAACCCACCCCTCCTGAGAACAAGCCATTCATATTCCTTGATGTTTCCATTCTACGAGAATACCTTGAAACGGAGCTTTATGTCCCCCGAGCACCCTTTTCTTTCAACTTCGAGCAAGCGATTGATGATTGGGTGTTACTGATCTTCTTCGTGGGCAATGACTTCCTGCCACATCTACCTAGTTTGGACATCAGAGAGGGCGCGATTGATACATTGCTAAACATCTGGAAAACGGAGCTGCCGAGGATGGGCGGATACTTGACAGATCACGGCAAGTTGGTGCTTGAGAGGGCAGAGATAATCCTCGAGGGACTGGCAAGGAGAGAAGACGACATATTCAGGAGAAGGCAGGAAGGTGCGTGTGGACAATTTCTTCCTTTGAATCATTTGTGTGGAAGGAATTTGATTGGATGCCCAAGGCTGACCCTACACCTTAGCCGAGAATCGTCAGGACCACGAGTCCAAACGGCGTCGTATTGATAACAATAACAAAAATGGCAGTGGTCATTCTGACATCCGCGATGCGTCTGGTCCCTCTCCTGCTCTCGGCATCAATGGACCGGTTCATAATAGCTTTGCGGCAAAAGCAGACTCGATAGGGCTAGGTGCTCCATCAACGACCCAGTCCAAGTTCAACGCGCCCACTGCTGCACAGGCATTGGCAGGCAGTAACCGGGACGTAGTCGCGAATCGTGCAGCGATCAGGCTGGCGAACATGAGTTCAGCAGAAGCTCTGAAAGCTGAGTTGGCAGGACTAGTGCCCGTGAAATCCAGTGCATCTTCCGTACCGGCGGCAAAAGCCCAGGCACCTGAATTTGATGTTTCAGATTCAGCCTCTGATTTCGATGTTCCCGGTCTTGGAAACGTAGATCCTCCCACCACAGCTTCCCCACTGCATTCACAATCGTTGGATGAGTCTATGGTGTCCGTCTCTTCGAGCAGAAAACGAACCGCAACAGATGTTGAAACGGAAGATGCGCAAATCGCCGTCGAGGAGGACATCGTTGCCGTGGGCGAGAATGATAGCTCAGCGGAGGAGGAAGAACCTTCTTATACTATGGTCGTTCGAGCCGATGGCTCTGTTGAGCAAGTAGATAATGTCAGGTACGGGGGCAACTTTTTATGACTTCGCTCCACTCCAAGGGACTACCGATTTGCTCATGTGATTTTAGGTTGTATGAACCGGGTTACAAGGAACGTTATTATCAGCAAAAGTTTAGCGTCCCGACCTCCGACGCTGACTTCAGGAAAATGTTTGTCACCTTTTCCTGTATCCAGATACTGCTCTAACATCTTGCGCTAGGGTAACTCAATACTATGTGGAAGGTCTTGCATGGGTCTTGCATTATTACTATCAAGGGGTAAGCTACGAGGTGGAAATCTGTAAGAGCATTGATATAATTTTCTCGAAAGACACCTTCCTGGCAGTGGTATTATCCATTCCATTTTGCCCCCTTTGCCTCGGATTTCGACGGTCTCAAGGACATGAAGATCAACTTCACCCTTGGACAACCATTTAAGCCCTACGAACAGCTCATGGGGGTGTTTCCCCTTGCCTCAAAAAAGCATATCCCCGCCGTCTTCCATGACCTCATGACCGAACCCACTTCGCCTATAATCGACTTTTATCCGACTTCCTTCCAGGTTGACATGAATGGAAAGAAAATGCTGTGGCAAGGTGTTGCTCTACTTCCCTTCATTGATGAAAAAAGACTCTTGGATGCCATGTCGGAGAGGTATCCGTCACTCACAGAGGATGAAGTGAGAAGGAATAGTTGGGGCAGTAACGTGATGTTTGTGTGGGATGAACATAGGCTGTACCCATTTTTTGAAAGCCTCTACGGAAAGCGGAAAGACAAGCAGGTCGGTCACGTCCTATACCTTCATTACCAAGTAATCTGATCCCACCTTTAGCCGGTGCCGATGCCTATAAAAGATTCCAAGGGCATTAGTGGTAGTGCACTCCCGAATCCTGAATGCATCCCGGGATCAACTTTCTACTCTCCGTTGACATCAATAAATCTGCCCGACATCAAGAACGATAGATCGTTATCAGTTCTCTACTTTTTCCCAAAGCAGCTTACCCCTCACCATTCGATGCTGTTACCTGGCGTGCGCAAACCCCCACGAGAACTCACTTCTGAGGACTTGGATCCCCGCTCTAGACGCGGCGGTCGTGGGGGCCGTGGGGGCATGGATCGCGGCGGTGGGCGAGGCGGCCCTGCCAATCGTGGCTCGTATGGAAACGGTTCTGCTCCCGGCAGCTATGCCAACCCGAACGGATACTCACAGTCATCATATGGACAATCGGCGAGACAGTCCTACCCACCACCATCACAAGGCTTTGGCGGGCATGGGTGGAATGGAAGACCGCCGATGCAGAGCTATGGTGGTGGGTCTCAGGGACATTCGCGAGGTGGACCGTACCGTGGGGGTCCTAGAGGCGGATTTGGCCAGCCTGGCCCTTCTCAGCCGTACGGACGGGGAGGGTATGGTAGTGGCGGCGGCGGCGGCGGTAGCTATGGTAGTCCAGGGGGTTACGGTGGCTACGGTGCCTCGAATGGGCACGGTCGCGGTGCATACGGCGGCGGTGGTTACGGCGGAAGTAATGGCCCACATCATGGAGCTCCAAGAGGTAGGGGGCGTGGTGGTTGGTGACAGTGTAATTTATCGTTGTATATTTGTCGGTAATGCTTTATGGACTACATATAAACGATGTCGCGACATGGTGTATGGAGTACTGATATCTCGTCGTTACCATTCACTGTATTATACACGATGCCTATACACAAACGCTGGAACGCGAAGCACGGACGTATTTTCTAGTTAAGACAAACTTCTCGACTGCTCGTAACAAACTCGTACACTGTGGAAATCGCAAACGTCATAAAATCCCGTTCCAAAACGTTTAGGCGTAGTAGCCGTGTTGGACGGGATTGGGCATGTCTCTGGGATGCACGTACGTCAGATAAACGGAATATATCTTCTCGAGTTCCTTGGCCTTCTTGCGGAGTTTCTTCTCCCTCTTGCGCCTCTTCTTCTCCTCCTTCCTCTCCCTGCGCCGTCTTCTAGACTCTGTCAAGTCTCCACCGCGACCATATCCTGCATACCTATCACCCTCGGACTCAGAGTCAGACGACGACGAAGACGAATCATCGGAAGAGTCCGCGTGAGAACCGGGCAAGTTGTAGTCGATGGTGCCAACGCCAGTACCCGAGCGGCGCTCGCGACCCTTGAACAAAACGACCTCAACCCGACGCGTGAGGAAAAAGCTCGAGTTCCAAAGGTCGATCAGATCAGCTATGAGCGTAGAACGCTTGGGCTGCGGCCCACGGGAAAATTCGGGAATCGGCATTTTTCCGGCCCACGCCAGCGCGAGATCCTGTTGTGCGATCGCTCATTTGTCACCTTTCGTGTGGCATGTGATGGGCATGGAGGAGAAACGTACGTTCATGAACCTGATCCAATCTTGGTGATATACGTCATGCGTCTCTAGAACTAGAGGCATCCTGGGGATTTGGTCGTAGAACTGCTCCATGTCTTGGATCTTCATGGTGTTGAATGGAGTGTACGACTGAGCTGCATTAGCAGGGCGCGAGAAGGCCTCCGGCACGGTAAGCTGTTGGTCTCCACCTACGGCGGCGCTGGGCATACGGGGAGATGTCGGGAATGTGACGGGCGGCATGCCTGGCATTGGTGATGGTGCACGAGAGCGAGAAAGAGGCTGCCCTTCCATTACATGTCCAGGTGGATAGACACTAGAATTCATTTGAGGAGGAACGTATGGAGAAGGTGCTCGAGGGAAAGGAGAAGTGGAGCGCTGAGGCATGGGTCCCCTCGAGGGAGGAATTGGAGACGGAGCACGAGCACCGTAAGGGGAGTGGCCCGGCCCATATGGAGAGGCTGCTCTACCAATTGGTTCCGTGGGAGGACGGCCATAGGGTGAAGCTGCTCTAGCCATTGGTTCCGTTGGAGGCCGGCCATAAGGCGAGGCTGATCTCACAATGGATTCAGGTCGGCCATAGGGTGAAGCTGCTCTTGCAATGGGTTCGGGTCGACCATAGGGTGAGGCTGCTCTTGCAATGGGTTCATGTCGGCCATAGGGTGAAGCTGCTCTTGCAATAGGTTCATGTCGGCCATAGGGTGAAGCTGCCCTAGCAATCGGCTCTTGACGAGCATAGGGCGACGCTGCGCGAGCAATCGGATCTGGGCCGCCCGGGTAAGACGAGAGGTCCTGAGGGCGTGTGTTTGGAGAACCAGAGTATGCAGTCGGTTGGCGGAATGGGGAAGCAGCACGATTGTATGGGTTAGATCCCGCGCCCGGGTAACCACTGATACTGGGGTTCTGATATGTCGCCACCGGTGATGAGTAGACGCTGCTTGCTGGGGGGCCGTAAGTAGAGGTACGATCCCCTCCACTAGTCGAGTACTTTCTCTGACGAGTGGTGTACTTGACGTCCCTCTCGATCTCGAGCTCGGTGAACTTCCGATCGAGCTCTACGGTGCTGACACCACTGGGGCTGTGAGTATAAGCACCATAACCCGCAGATCCAGGGGCACCGTATCCTGGAGGGGGAGCATCTCCATAGAAACTGCGGCGGCGCTCCCTGGTTTGGATTTCCCTATCGCGCGCGGCGCGGAGCTCGACTTCATGCATATCCTTGTCGAACTGCTTCGAGAGCCGCCTTATCGAGTCCTTCTCTTCCCTCTTCCTGCGTTTCTCCTCCGACCTCTGCCTGCTTAGGGTGAGATAATACCCGAGTTGATTCAAAAGGCAAATACCATTTTTCGAGAGCCTGCTCGTCGTCTCTGGAGAGGTAGCCACGGTTCCACGAGGCAGCGAACTCCTGGTACACATGACATCAATCTGAAGAAGGGTGGATCTGGAAGTGCGACCCACCGCATTCGCCGGCGTAGCGCCAGCAGGGAGGATCTGCGTAGCCTCGGCCGGAACCCACTGAATCCCCTGGACTACTCCATTGGGCGTTTGGTAGCTAATGAACGTCAAAGGATGATCTAGAGCGATAACCCCGATGGAGTCTTACCGTGCAGGAACGGCTCTACACGTTGCTCGTGAATTGGCTCCAAAAACCAACGCATACGGAGACTTACCTGAATGGATGGTAGACAACCTGACCATCAGGGCCTGTTGAGGTGGTATAGGTGATGGCACCTGACTGGATCTGACCACCACCAGCAGGGGAGAAAGGTTGGGGCATACTAATCCCTCCTGCGACGCTCATGATGAACTGAAGGGATATGACGAGGGGAGGGAACAAGGCTGCGCTGAGAGGAGACAAGGGCCCTTTTGTTCTCCACCAGGCTGGAAATGATAATCTCGTACATGGTGCCTCGTGCCATCAGACCTATATCGAGCCCATCTCCGCTTTCGCACCGTGACCCTGCCTGGGATGCATAATCGATTGTGATAACCATTCTAGTTAGATCCCGAGCTTGTGGGCAAGTTGCTTTTGTATTTATCTCCAACGTCTTGAATTTGAACAGTGTCCAAGGAACATGCAGGTAGTGACCCGCCGGCCAGTGCGTCGTTCAATAGTGCCGGTACCATCGATGTTCTTGTCCCTTCTACGCATGATGTCGGATCGAGCAACTTCGACTAGGCTAGACTGCCAACGCTGACCCATTTGCTGGACAAGTGGTCGATACCGGTTCATTGCTTCACTTGCAACGTTTAAAGGAGGCGACCCAGATATTTGGCCCCCCGTTTCCCGAGGCCATTCACGGCGTGGTCGAATGAGCTGATGATGATGCCCCACCTATCAACCCGTTACCCATTTCGCCATGATAATACATATACGTGTCCGACACGATGGAACCCGTGCGTCCGATGGAACCTTGTCCATCAGAGGCCACGATCGTCGTGGTAAACGGACCTTGAACTCGGGTTCAGGGATGCTGCTGGAGTGCCGCCAATCGTGTCACTTGCGACATTCAGCCGCTTCACCGTACAACCCAATTTGATAGATCGTTTCTGATAATGTCGCGCCAACGGGCACGGGGCGATAGCCATCACCTTTCCAGGGACACGAACATCTAGCGATCTCAGTATCAATTTCCAGATCTCAAGTACCCCAATATCCATGTTCAAGACCGGGCCACGAGGTATTGGGTGAAAAAATCCTGCCAAACCATGGGCCAAAAATCGTATAGATTATCATGTCCATATGTAAGACGTCCAAGTTGAACGAAGCGATTCCTAATTGACTTCATGAAAAGCGCCAAAAAAGGAGAACGATAAACAATAGAGCCACAGCACCAAACGGAGCGTATTGTCGTATCATGGCTTGAATGTTGACGTTCCTTGCTGCCCTGCGATACTTCTCCGACTCTGAACGGAGCGACGTAGAAAGGTGCGACATTTCTAACAAAAAGGTCAAGGTATCAACGCTACTGACGCAAGGCAGGCAGACAGAGGCCTTACTATCCAGTGAATCTCCTCGCCAAAGGAGTTCTTCCATATTCTTCGTCATTATCCGGGTGACGTCCTGAAGTTCATCGTTAAGCTTGTCCATGTTCGAGCTCCCCGAGGCATTAGCAGCCCTGGTATCCCGATATAATCGCGCGGTCTTTGACATGAATGTATCTTTAGCAGAACAAGTGAATGAATGTTTTGCAATGGCTAAACTGCTGGTACGAACCAAACCCAACAAAGGCGTAGGGCTTCCGTACCGACTCCACTTTTGAGCCATACGACACGAAGAACTCTTTGGATAGTTCCTCGAGGTACGAAAAAGCCAGTTTCCGAGGATATGACTTGTCCGCCAGGGTCAGGAATACAACATTGTCTTTCAGAAGGTAGCTGCAACTAGCGTTAAGGTCCGCCATTATTCAAAAGAAAACGGAAGCTCACTGAAGCGTATACTGGCCACTTTCAATGGAGCACCGTGGCTCAGAGTTGGGTGTAATGCGCCTGAATATTAGCTTGGCCTGCTGTTTGTGTTCCTGCAACGCTTGCTCTGTCTAGGAATGAGTCAGTTGCCGTCACTGTGTAAAATGAGGTAAAGATGGACCTGTTCGTCGTCGACACTGGCCGCAAGCGGCAGTGCATCAGCTGCACGGACTATGATCGTAGAGCGAACCATGCTTGAAAATGCAACAAGCTGTCCATGGACAGTGGACACTGGACACGCTAAAGTTAGATCACGTGGCTGGCTACAAAGACGGTGCGGCGGTGCAAGGATGATCGATGACGCCTATTCACACTCCGGTTTACATAATTCGCACTCCGCTTGCGTTTCTTACTGCAGGTGGTATGCCGAGGCGGCAATCCCTTAAGTAGTCACTTCCAGAACAGGCAGTCCACCCCTTGCCGAATTTTAGCTTCCTTGCAACCCCCTCGGCATACCACTTGTAGTCTAAAAAAACGCAAGCGGAGTGCAAATTGTGTAAACCGGAGTGTGAATAGGCATGCAGCATATTGCTTCGCCGGGTGGCATCGGAGCTCGCCGCGACCCGTCACTGCCTTCGCCGACTTCCAGGCGTGTGCCACTGCGCGTGGAGTGTCTCAGCTATAGACAATTAAGACGAACGCCCGTTCTCCACCATGTCCTCCTTGTTCGATGTTCGAAAGCAAGTACGTAGCTTTGAGTAATTCCTCGGCAACTCAACTTAATAATCCAACGTGGTTCTTTAGCTCACTTTCTATGGCTCCTACCATTCTCATCCCGTTAACGTGGCCATCCACATCTTTGGTGTCCCAGCTCTTCTCTGGTAACGTCCCTTTCCTTCCTTTCTTTAAAATTGCCTCATTCTTACCATCCCCGGCACGTGGTTGTCAGGAGTGCATTGGTACTCATTAACCTCATACCCTCGCCTCCCTTTCTCCCCTCCGCCCAATATGTGTTTAGCAAATACCTTGTTTTTGACATGAACACGCCCGCACTTGTCACAGCATTTTATTTATCCTACTACCTCCTCCTCGATCCCCTGGCAGCCGTAAGTTCATAAACGATTCCGAGATCAACCGACTAGTTAACCACTTTGATTAGATCCTTTATGCGCCACAGATGATCTTGTCGTTGTTGTCAGCGACAGCGTATGCATACCGTCCCGACGGAATCCGTAATGCGGTCATTGTCCAGGTTGTTTCATGGATCGCTCAGTTCCTTGGTCATGGGCTTGCAGAGGGTCGCGCACCGGCTTTGCTCGACAACATCCTTGGAGGTAGGTTCCGTGCTCTGCCCAAGTGATTCACTACCCAAGACGTCTGTAAAGCCTTTGTGCTTGCCCCCTTCTTCGTCCACTTGGAATTGCTCTTCAAGCTTGGTTACCGCCCGGAGCTGCACAAACAACTCAAGAACGACGTTGGCAAGGAGATCGCGAGCTTGCGCAGAGAGCAAGCTGAGAAGCGCAGGGCTGCAGAGAGGAAGGCAATCTAGTAGGTTGATGTACCATCCATTGTGAGATACCCGCGGTGCATCGCGGGTGTGGACTAACAGCTCGGTGTGGATTTGCGCGGAATGGACCAAGGTCGATTTTGTTTTTGTTGTCATTACTATTCCTGTACATGTGGGGATTTTTCGTGGAATTCGAGAGGCGTAAACGTAGCTTTACCACACGATAACATTCAAATCATCTCTTCTCTCACCATACCTTCCGGGGAAATCGCACTACAGCAGCCAAAGATGGATGCAATCTATCTGAACAAATGCACAACTAAGAGGGGCAGCCTGTAAAGCATACTCGAGCAGACGTATCCTGCAGCAGAGAAATGTAGGCGGTTTTGTCAGAGTTTCAGAATGACAGTTTGTTTTACTAAGCGGATGCGATAATCACCTGTCTTCTGGCCGTGTCTATAGATACACGCCAACAACTCTGCAGGATCTAGGGACTTCTGTGGGACCATTAAACCAGGCTTTTGGGGGGAGAAAGAGCTGGTTCCCCGAGCGGAGTGACATAACACGATGTCAGACCACCGTCCACCTTGAAATCCGTGCCCTGTTAGATACCTGTGAGTAATGCTCGGCCGCGTGACGGGAGCACCGTGATGACGGACCGTTACGTAGCTACTGTCATCACTCGCCACTGATGCATGCAGAAGGGTTAGGCACTATTCGTGCTCAAGATGCAATAGCACATACAGAAAAGGGCAGCGTTCGCCAGTTCGACAGCTTCACCAAAGCGACCCATTGGCAGGTGAACGAGACGGCGGTTCTTTTTTTCGTCAGTATTCAAGAACTCCATCAGAAGAGCTGAGGTGTTCGTTCCAAGTCAGGTCGCATATTCTCGGAAGGGGACGGCTACTCACGTGTCTTGAGGGGACCGCTGGAAGAGAAGTTTGGTTTAAGGTGAGAATAGCCAAAGTAAAATTGTACTTACGGACAAAGAGAATTCAGACGAATGCCTTCTCTGGCATGCACCATAGCAAGTTCGCGGGTCATTGCGAGCACAGCTCCCTCGGATCAGGATCGGGATCAGTGAGGCGACAATTTCAAGACAGGTGTACCTTGGACGCGGTGTCTGCGGAGAAGGATCAACGACCAAGCGATGGATGAGGGGTTTCCTGGAATACTCACAAGCAAGCTGGGGGGTAGCAGCTCCCATGATGGCTACGAAGCTCGCTGTGTTGATGATGCTTCCCCCAGCACGGAGACCCTTTGACTCGTCCACGGGATTTTGACGCATCGCGAGAATTGCATACTTGGATCCCCACCAGACGCCCTTGACGTTGACTGACATCGTGAGATCCCAGATCCGTTCCTCCGTGTTCAGAGCATTATCATCCTCCGGGTGCATGATTCCTGTACTTGAATCAGAAGGAATATCTAGATATCATATGCGTATCCAACTGGCCAGCATTGTTGAACTAGAAACGAGGGTGAATGGAGGTCTCCAGCGAAACGTTCAAGATGGTCTCGTACCATGATATCGAGCCTTCCGAACTCTTTGACAGCGACTTCTACGGCAGATTTGATATCTTGTTCATTCGCCACATCGGCTTTGACGGCCAATGCTTTCACACTCGGAAACTTCTGCTTGATCAAGGATGCACCTTTTTCAGCTGCTGGCAGGTTGATGTCTGTCAGCAAGACATTCGCGCCCTCTTTTGCGAAGAGGAGCGATGACTCGAGCCCGATACCGCTGATAGCGATGGTGATCCTCAGTTCCTGTCGATATAGACGTGCGAAACATTGGACTCACGAACCAGCGCCTGTGATAAGTGCAGACTAAGAACGGATATAAGCATTGTCTGAAGCAGATGAGCGTCGAACTAACTTTGTACTGAAGGCGGCCAGACATGGGGTGCGATAAGGCATTGATAAGGAGCAGTGCGGGTATTTATTTAGCTCGGATGCCGGAAACATCGCGATCCGACGACCTTTGAACCGCTTCGGTCACGCGAGTTCTTTCCAAGGTAGTAATCCGACTGACTCGAACTACTAAATGAACCAGGTGCACTCCCGTCATGGATATTGCATTACTTTCCGTGAGCCGTCACGCTCGTTGCGGTCGGGCCAGCCCAGTTTCAATCTGGGCCACCCAAGTCTCGACTGACGACCTTCGCTGAACCACATAAATACCTTCGTGCGCCGGAACCACGTCAAAGTTCTTTTCTCCGTTTCCTTAGATCTTCTCCCCGCTTGCAACCTTCTCTCCTTTGAAAAATCATGTCACTCACCGACCGTTTTCGGCCGCGAGTATACTCCGCTCGTTATCCAAGATGGATGGTTGGCAGACCGCTCCTGTACATGTCCTCTGCGCTCGCGTCGCTGGGCGATGCAATGTTCGGCTATGGACAAGGGATCATCGCTGCGGTCCAAGTCCAACCATCTTTCATCCATCGCATGTTCGGAAAGACCGTGACGATATCCCAGATCCAGGCCGGCAACACAGGTGTTGATCCCTGGGTTCAAGGTTCGTTCCCGTTTCTCCACCTGCGTCACGTCGTACAGAGTTCACAACTACCGCGCAGCCATCACAGTCTCGTGCCTGAACATCACCGCATTCTTCGCCTCTTTCCTGGCAGCTTACATTTGCGACGTCATGGGTCGACGGATGTCAGTCCGTCTTGGTGCAATCATGTATCTTATTGCCGCTTTCATCCAAATCTTCGCACCCAACCTTGGGGCTTTGATTGCTGGTCGATCGATCCAAGGAATCGGTGTCGGCATCCTTTCCATGACCGTTCCGGTCTTGCAGTGCGAGATCGCCCCCGGCCATGCTCGCGGTCTCTTCGTTTGCATCGAGTACATCTGTTTGAACCTCGGCTACGCGGTCTCGGCTTGGGTCGGTTATGGTTTCTTTTTCGCCATGCCTTCCGAGATCTCCTGGAGAGGTCCATATGTCGTGCAAGCTGCGCTTGCCGCTATCCTCGTAGCTTGGACATTCGTTCTTCCCGAGACGCCAAGGTGGCTCGTGGCAAATGGCTTCGAGCAAGAAGGCTTACGCGTCCTGGCAGATCTTCACGCGGCTGGCGATACAATAGATCCGACCATCGTTGCAACATACGTCGAAATCGCCGCCGCCGTTGACTATGAGCGGAAAATGGGCCAAGCTACCTGGCGCCAGATCTTTTGTCAATATACCCGCCGCTCCATCGTTGGCATCACTTGTCAGATGTTTGCCCAGCTCAACGGCATCAACGCCATCCTGTATTTCTTACCGTCCAACTTGACTCGTGCAGGGTTCAGCATTTCCCGCTCCCTCCTCTATGCTGGTGCTTGCGCCCTCATATATTGTTCCGGCACTATCCCTGCAATGTTCCTCATCGACCGGTGGGGTCGCCGTACCATCCTTCTCATCGGAAGCGGCGTGCTGGCCGCATCTCTCTCTATCGTCGGCGGTCTCCAGTACCACGCCGACAGCCTTCCCGAAGGGCCGCTGCGAATCCCCGTTGCAGACGGTCTCTTTTTCGGCGTTTGCTTCTATCTCTTCTTCTTCGGGGCTACCTGGGGGCCCGGTCCTTGGCTGCTCGGTGCTGAAATTTTCCCTCTCCGCGCACGTGCCAAAGGCATGTCGTTGAGCACAGGCACCAACTGGCTCTTCAACTTCATCATCGCGTTCATCACGCCCCCACTGTTCGAGGTCATGAAAGCAGGTTACTACTTCCTTTTGGTCGGCTTCTGCATCCTCTCGTTTGTGGTGGTTTGGTTTCTCTACCCCGAAACTGCACACAAGACTCTCGAAGAGCTTGGAGAAGTCTTTGGAGACCAAGTTGTCGAGGATGAGAAGCTCGCACAAGTGCAGGCCGAGCAGAGCGCGAGTGCAACCAAAGTGGCAACAGCATCTGCTCTTACTACCCGGGTCGACGACTCAGAATTAACACTGCGGATCTCCGAGGACGCTGCGGACGGTATCGGGTCGGATAAGAACCTCCCGGCTATACGAGAGGTAGAGGTAGTCCCTCGGTCACGAATCGCTTTGGGATGATGGCCATAGCTCAGACGAAAATATTACAATTCATGTGGCATTTGCCAGTAATTGCAACACGTATCATTGTAAGAGGGGAAATCTGTGCTCTTGCTCGATGTCTTAAATTCGCAGGGATTCTGGAAAGTCTGCAGGATAACTTTCATCACCAGGAAACATGCGAACAAAATCCCGGACGACCGAAGGCAAGGATTCCGAGTGTATTTGTGGTAGCCCCATAGTGGATGGATAAGATGCACACGATCCTGGGGCACTCAACCCGGCGCCATCCCGCATGGAGGATTGTGTAAAACGTATAGTCGAAGGTACGGCGGCAGTGCGTGGTCTGGTAGGAGAAACGAGCGGTGAGATGACCGGCGGAGTATCTTCCCTCGATACTTCAGAACAATGCTCGCGAGGCTGTTGCTTTCCAATCTCAGCAACGCAATGAAGGATCTCTGTGTCGGACTCCGCTTCCGTGGCTGAATCGTCCTCAGTAAGGTTCCCTTGAGCGAATCCACGACAAACGGGGGGACATGCGTCGCGAGGAACTAGCGAGTGACGCGGAATCTAGTTCGTTTCTCGTGAAGACCAGGCGTGGACAACTGTGTTTCATCCTCACCTGAATGATACCCGACCCGGATTCAGATTCTGTCAGAGAGTCCTCTATGTGTGCAGGTGAGATATTTTCAATTGAATCGTGGGGGGCGGATCCCTGCAGTGTCTTAGTCTTACAACTGGGAGAGTGGCGTGATTTCAATCTTCTGCGTCGTAGGGGGCTCAAGGACTTGGGTGAGAGTTCGTCCGAAGCTTTCTTCGTTGCGCAGGGACGAGATGGACCGGCGGAAGAATCAATGGGCGATCCGACGGAATTGAAACCAAGTGTGTAAACGTGCTGACTTTTTCGCTCGCTACAACTAAGACGAGGGATCTGAGCATTTCCACACAGGGCGTGCCTTGAACATTGTAAGCGAAACGCACATGACGCGTTGGTATAAATCTCACTTTCCAGGAGAAACTCTTAATAAACTGACTGTAGTAGCAGGTTTGTGAGACATTGACAAAGTTAATTCTCTTTCCTCCTGAGTCTGAGAAGAAATGACATGCTCAACATGCCGGGAACATCGCTTGCGTTTAGGTGTCGCATCAAGATGGAGAAGATATTGGCTCTGAGAAGATGCAACAGGAATCATGGGTATAATATGACCGCCGTAAGGTTGACCATCCAATGTCTCTGACTGGATGAAGTATTGCTTGGGCGGTGCAGACGAAGCATCCAGTGAAACAAGGACACTGTTTTTCTCCCGACCATGAAAGGGAACAGAGCAACCCGAGTCAGCGGGAGAACACGGAAGAGCCGTAGTTGGGCGAGCCAATAACTGTACATGCGGGAGCACCGCATGGGATACACCCGGACTTGGCAGTCTTGGGGAGACTCGGCATGACTCGGAAGGTAAAGGACAGTTAGAACGTGCCAAAGGGGAGTGATCGTCAATGCCATGCACGGGCTCAGCTACCCTTCGTGATGATGTCCGTGGAGTCGCAATACCAATTTCTGTGTGATTGGAAAGTCGGGGACCAGGGAGGAACTCTATGTCGATGGGTTTGGTTGTCTTTCGTCGACCAGTAGACGGCATTGCAAGAGGAGTAAGAGGTGATTCAGGGACAGCATCCTCGGCACCATTGCGTGATGATTGAGTCAATTTCGAAGGGGTAAGCCCAAATTCTAGTCGTGCGAGATCCCCCCCGCTCGAGAGAATCGGATTCTGCTCAACGGCAGACAATGAAACACCAGTTGACGTCAGTTGTGTTTTGCCTGGTAACTCCTCGGACCGTCTACCACGCTTGCGCTTTCGAGTAGAAGTGGCTGGAGTAGGCAGCTGCAGTGTTTCCGGTCGCGGTTTGGACTGGCCGGCAGAACTGCCTAATGGGCTCGCGGTAGTACACCGCACATTGCTGCTCCTCCGCTTTGAAGGGCGAGCGGCCAACTGCGAGTCCTCAGCATGCTTTCCCCCCTCGCACGGGACAGCGCGAGATCTGGCCGCCTTCCTGCCTCTGGTGAAATAGGCCGTTAACGGGAGTTCTTGCTGGGACAGATCCATGAAAGAAAGGGAGAGAAAGACAGGAGTTACTCGGTGAGCATGGTCGGAGTTGACACGCTTTCAAGGTCCGACTATAACCACGGTCGCGTCACGCGTCACTGGATTATCCTTAGTTTACCATGACAGTCGATATGGAACCACAGCTAAAAAAACGAAAAATGTCAAACTCGGCACAACCCCCGTCCTCATCCCAACTTCGGGTCAAGAGACTCTCAGAAAAAGCCAAGCTACCTACTCGTGGCTCTCCGCTCGCGGCAGGGTATGACCTCTATAGGTATCTCATTCCCTTCGCTTCCTAGAACACTACGTTGAACTGTACAAAAGTGCTGAGAGGAAAACGATTCCTGCGCGTGGAAAGGCACTAATCGATATCCAGCTCTCCATCGCTGTTCCGCTTGGTACATACGGACGCGTCGCGCCACGGAGCGGGCTTGGTAAGCGTTGATGAGCTTTGTCTGTGCTTATCTAACACATGAACTTTGTAGCCTCCAAATTCATGATCGATACTGGTGCTGGTGTCATCGATGCAGACTATCGTGGCACGGTCTTTGTTTTGCTCTTCAACCTCTCTGACCGGGATTTTGAAGGTAAGTCTGGCTTGAGCACACAGGTGGTAAGCCAGTGACTAAACAAAAACCTCAGTGCAAGAGGGCGATCGCATTGCCCAACTGATCATTGAGAAAATATACACTCCGGACGTTTTGGAAGTTGAGGTCGGTCCCGATTCAAGCGTGTCGTCGTACATGATGTTAATTGTTTGGAAAGGACCTTGAGGATACTCTTCGGGGAGTCAACGGTTTTGGGTCAACAGGTGGACACTGTCTACTGACGAAGTCGTGATCAAACGTTGATAATTATGTTTGCAAATGTATGATATACTGCCCAGTGACACCACTGCACTTGACCCGTAAAGTACGTTAGACAAAGATCATTTCTGCAAGACCATGAAACACACCGCAACCGTGTTATCTCTCCCTATCAGTTTCCACTACATACATGCCCTCTAGCGTCCGGCTTGCAAAGTGAAGTAGTCTTGTTCCCTGCATCTCCTCGTCAAGCGGCTCCTTTTTCAGAGGGATCCCAGTACTCTCCGCCCAAACGCGTCCATCTGGGATGGAACTATCCGTCGGACGGTCTACGTTGACAAGTTTGACAGCTTCGACAAGTCTGACAAGTTCATCCAGCTCTTTCTTTGTAGCATCATATTCGGGTGTGCCTTCCGTAGGGGGGATGAGAGCAGAGAGCTCATGGAGCCGCTGAAAAGTGGCCGAGGAGAGGGATGGCGAAGGGTACGAAGACATGAGCTCTTTGAGGGACCACGTCGGTTTTAGTGGTATTCCACAAGCATCTGTTCCGACTTGTCTGGTTTGAAGGAGAGCCCTGAGCGTCCTCGAGTGTTGCCTTGCGATTGACATGAGTGGCTGTGGGAAATTTGAACGGGTTCTTGTGTGGCCAGAGTGAGCCGGGTCTGCCTCGACAATGAATCAAGCAACCACTCGTGCTTTCCTCAAACTACTCCCTTCTCCCCTCCCTCCATCCCTCCGCACCACACCTGCGAACCTTTATCAGGTTCTCTCTCGGAACCCCAACGATGGCGTCGGTCAGAAGGTTCACCAAATAAGATGGACACAGAAGGGAATCGAGAATTGTTATTGGCAAGTGACCAGGACGTGCCTCAAACACGAGGGTACGCATGGGAAGGCATGGGGGAAACTAGTATGGAAGGGTGAGTCTGTCGGTTTTGGTGTACGTGGAGCCCGTGTGGTGTGCTGAAAAAAGTGCATTCGAAGGAAAAGTTGTGAGCAAGTGGGAAGAGAGGATACCCGGGTCACTCAAATACAAGTGGTCTACGGGGACGTCGTGATACACGGTGCATTGATTCTACTGATACTGGGCTCCGCGTTGCTGACAAGTTCCTCTTAGCTTCACATTAATGGATCTGCTTGCCGTACTTGGCGCTTTGACCCCAAGACAAGCTGGAAAATCTGGCGTGTTGAGAATGCACTTTGCTGTTACGCATTTAATACCACAACGCCGTAGCTTTGTTAGATTTTCATCTACTACTTGGTGCTGTAATTGGAGTTATACTACTAGTACGACTCGGACTTTTGTGGGAGCGCGAATGACTGTCACAGGTGTGACATATCAACGCATATTGGAAGCAACGTAAGGAGTCGCTACTGTTCCGCCCGGTTTCTGACAATCTCTTACTCGCTATCACGGGCCACTGGACTTTTCTGTTTGCGGTGACTACCTTCACGTTCAAACGGGCTCTCCAGAATGGACTCGCGGCAGCTCATTGACGCGCAGTTCAACCGTGCAGTAGAGATCGTGCAGAGTCTTCCAAAAACAGGCCCCATACAGACAGGCTATGAGGAGAAACTAACAATGTACAGGTTCGTATCTCGTTCAATTGAAATCCCACCCAAGGCTGATACCTTTGCTTCCTGCCATCCAGCCTCTATAAGCAAGGTTCCGTCTCCCACCACACACTTCCTCGGTTTTGGCTCACTATCTGGCTCTAGCCACCGTCGGAAATGTCACGACTTCCCGTCCAGGGATATTTGACATGATGGGACGAGCAAAATGGTATGCCAGCCCGCGCCTTTACTCGCCCGCCCAAAACACGTGTTAATGGTCTTTCATCCAAGGGATGCCTGGGCGAAACACCGAGATTTAGACCAATATGAAGCTAAATGGCTCTATGTCGATGTTTTGTTAAAGGTATTCGGCACACCTCACTTCCAATCTCATCGTATCTTTACGTGAATCGATGTAAGGCTTTGAGCAAACATCCGGATAAGACGGTTGCAAGAGGTTTTATAGACGAATTGCGGTCCTACGGAGGGGATTCCGGGAACCTCGTCTCAAGTTGTATGTTGTTGAAAATTTCTCTCCAATTTATGTCCTAATTTCATGTCTTCCAGACACGTTGACCAGAACGGGATCGAGGGGTTCATCATCTTCTGCTTCGACGGCTTCTGAAGACAATCCTGCTATACCCCCATCCCACGGACTTCATGATTTTCAACATCCGTCAGCCCGCCAGCACTTTAGTGCTGTTGATGATGAGAGTTCTGACGACGAGGAAGCAGGTGATGAAACTCGGGACCTTCCAGCCGTGCGTGATGTCAGTCAACAACAACGACCCCTCTCCTCCACCTCATTTTCCTCGCGGTACAAGACACCTCTTATGGGTTCAAATGCACTTTCTCCACCCCCACCACATCGAACGAGCCTACCTCCAATGCAGCCCCTTCCAAATTTTGAGATGCCATCTGCATTCGCAGATCCACATACAACCATATCTCCCCCCCGTACCGCTCCGTCATCTTCTCGTGATGTAGCATCGCAAGTTCAGTCCGCAGAGCACCCTTACAGAAGCCTCCCTATAACCTCTCGACATAGCACTACAAGTGGGGCACATCTGAGACCCCCCTCGCGGCCGGTATCGGTTTCACTGGAGCATGCAATGGAGAATATGCAAGCACATCTTGCGGCCCTTACAGAACGCATTGATACCCTTGAATCGTCCTTCGCAACTCGTTCCAACCCCCAGGCTCAAACTTCCATTCCTCTTCCTTCGCGCGCTTCTTCCGGTCGTGGCAGTCCCGCGGACTCGGGATCTGTTCATCAGGTCTTTGAATGGGATATCGATGACATGGGTTTGTGGACACTCGTTCTAAAACCCCTGCTTCAGAATCTCTCGTTCCTACAACGACTCGTTGTATTTTTGCTCAGAAGTGGCCAGGATAGGTCCCCAGTGCTGATTGTAGTCAGGAGGCTCTGCTTGGATGTTTCGTTCGTGATGGTGGTGGTGGGAGTCCTGAGGACAGCCTGGATAAACACGCGGACGAGGCGAAAGGAAGTTGGTGCCGCTCTGGTCGTGCTTTGGGGCGCAGTCACAGGGAGGAAAAGGATCCCTGGAAGGAGAAATTTACGGTTGTGACGATGGTATCTCAAGTTTTTACACGTTAGATATGCTTCAGTGCGAATTGACAGTCTCGGGGTACATTGTTTTTCACAGAGGGACACGTTCTAGTACTTAAGTGCGATGACAACAGTAAGGATACAACTTCTGGGGTGCATGATTGTACTTTGATCACGCTAGTATTGACGCTCAAGACATGTCAACGACGCAGCGAATGCAATCCCCTCCCTAGGCAAATTATCAGCAACAAGACAGGCGGGATTGTGTAGATGCGACATACATGCATATCGTGGAACCCTTCGTTGATCTCTTCAAACTTGCGGTAATGAGTGACGTATTCGTCAATCTTGAGCGTGCCCTTGAGATAGTCTGATAATTTCGCCTCAATTATGTATAATCTGGATGCATGGGTGTAAAAGACAGATATACCTTCAACAAGGCCAGGCAACTCTGTGCGACCTTTCACTCCACCGAACGCCGTGCCTCGCCAAGTACGACCAGTGACCAGCTGGAATCTACGTGGCCTCGTGAGCTCTTTGAATGACCAAAGATCCTAAACTGGCACCTACGGTCTTGTGGAGATCTCCTGACCAGCGGCTGCAACACCAATGACGGTCGACACACCCCATCCCTTATGACAGGCTTCCAGCGCGGACCTCATGACGTGCACATTCCCTGTGGCGTCAAAGGTGAAATCCAATCCACCATCCGTAATCTCCACCAAGTAGTCCTGGATCCGTTTCCCTTCAGGGAGCTCCGTGGTGTTCACGAACTGGGTGGCACCCATCTTGACGGCCCAATCTCGCTTTCCGGGGTTGTTATCGACGGCAATGATGCGGGAAGCACCGACGACAGCGGCAGCGGAGATGACCCCGAGGCCGATGGCACCGCACCCGAAGACAGCGACGTTGGAGCCCTCTGCAGGCGCATGTAAAAGATCGGATGAATGGTACAACGGAGGTGAATGACATACGAACTCCGGGTTGTTTCACGACGGCACCCCAGGCAGTTGTGATACCACACCCGAGGAGACAAACTTTATCTAGTGGCGCATTCTTGTTGACAGCAACCACGGAGACATCCGCAACGACTGTGTACTGCGAGAACGTGGAGGTGCCCATCTAGAAAACAAAGATTAGTTCCGGGTGGGTGGCGGGACTGTCGGTTGCGCTCAATGCAACGAAGTGGCAAGAGACGACTCACGAAATGATGGATTGGCTTGCCTTTGCAAGTAAATCGACTGGTACTATCGGGCATTAATCCTTGTCCCTGGGTCGTTCGCACTGAACGCGCCAGGATGAATGTCTAGCCAAAATTCGACGACATCTCTTGAAGTACCTTTTCCACACAGATTCGTCTTTCCACTCTTGCAGAACTTACATTCACGACATTCTAAAGTGCGTGTCAACAAGGTACCGAGTCATCTGGTGAAGAACGACTCACCGGCGGTGTACAAGGGGATGACATGGTCGCCCTGTGGGACATGCAACAGAGATCAGGGATATCAGACAAGGGACCGGGAAATACATACAGGAACTACACTGGTGACGCCTTCGCCCACAGATTCTACCTGTTTCGGATTAGATAGGGTGCAGCTGATGGTATACAGTAACTCACGATGCCTCCACCTTCGTGACCGAGGATCACAGGGAACAATCCCTGAGATAAATGAGTCAATCATAACGAGATCCTACCCCAAATCTCGGCTTTACCTACCTCGGGATCCCTGCCACTGCGAGTGTACTCATCGGTGTGGCATATACCTGACAGAGTAAGACAGCTGTGTACCGCACAAGTGCCCTGTCATTACGCACCGGTGTGAAGAATCTTGATTCGCACCTCGTGCGCTCTAGGGGGTGCGACCTCGACCTCCTCAATTTGGAGTGGCTCGCCTGCACCCCAGCAAACCGCCGCTTTACACTTGATGACCTGTCCTACTGTGCTCGCCATGCTAACAAGAAGACGATCAGTGTGGGAGAAGAGATAGCGAAGTGGAATCCTCAGTCCCGTGTGTCTCTTATACTATTCACGGGCCGGCGGTTGCGCTCGAGTTCGACTCCAACGTGATCGTGTTACTGTCTATGGCAGCGGGCGTCCGACAAGTTATCGATGCGAAGGTCTGCGGTAGATATGATGAGCCTGATCTAATCTAATCGCTATCAATTTCAGACAGGACCCCACTCAAGTTGCTGTGCGTCCAAACGCGACAGCCACTCCGGTTTGTCGCTGTCAGACAGTCACTGATGGCCTTTCCAAATCTCTACTACAAGCGAGTGTGTTTCATTTCCTCGACTTTCTTGATACTTGCCTGTGATCTCCCAATGTTTTCCAGACTGCTGCAACTGCCAAGGCTTGCTATATATGCTACAAACCCACCGTGACCGTCCTCGCGACGATCGACACTGCGGATTTCCTTTACGCTTGCCCAGTCCATCTCACTGATTGTGGATTTGCAACACGTGCCCCAGAGTCAGAGCCAGAACCCAAAAAACTCTCCGTCAGTCCCGAAGAGATCGCTAAAGTGAAGCAGGAATGGGAAGAGAAACAGCGCCAAAAGAAAACCAAGGTACAGGAAAAGGAAGGAGGTCAGGTTGACGGAGATGGAAAGAATGCTGCAGGTGGTGTGGACAAAGACGAAGAGGGAAAGCGGGCGGACGCTGGAGGGAGCGTGGACGGCAAGCAGGAGAAGAAGCCTGCAAACGAGGCTGTTGTCATACCAAGCGCCTCACCGTCAGAGGGGCCGACTTCCAATCCGACGCACGAGCGATACGTTTTGCATCGTAACATCTTCGCGCTCAGAACTGCTGATCACCGCAGAAGAAGACAAGCAGCTCAAACTAAGGACCTCGCCCCTCGCTTTCCAGGTGCGCCGAGGAGTGTGTTACCATAGTCTGTCTCGTGCTGTGGATTTAGTATGCCTTCTCCATACCCCGACAACATACCAAGCATCACTGCGGTATTGTTACAGATCATCAAATATTACGACCCTATCACAACCTCATATCATAGCCTGAACACCAAAGCTAGAGAGTGCCCCAGAAGCCAGGCCGACAATCACAAAGAAACCACCCAGCGTTGCGGCAACATCTACGTCTTCGCGGCGCCCCTTCAACCTAGGATTACGCTCGAGGGATGAAACAGCGAGCGTAGCTAGGGTTGAGACAAAGCCGTTTGTGTATCCCATTGTCAGCATTATAATCATGAAGAGGATATCGGAATTTATGATCGGGGCAACCGAGGGTATTGTTGCAGGTCGACCGACATTGCAAAGAAGGATCAGGGGAATGAACAACGTCCGTAAGAGAGACAGAGCTAGAATCTTCTTGGCGGACCAGACAAGTAAGCGAGGGAACGAGCAGCTGTATCGCCCAACAAGATCTCCGATGTTAAAAACCAAAAAGTGGACTGCGGTGAACAGCAAGGGATGGGTGTTTGGATGCACCGACTGCACACGGACTGTAGCCGTAGGGTAGACTGCCTGATCAAAGACCGTATCAGTTGGAGAGCAATTGCAGTTATAAAGTACGCACTTACTAAAGTAACTATGAATACATACGCGATAGAGAACATAAACATCAAGTTCCGTTTAAAAACTTGATAAACGTGCGCGTTGGCCTTCGTCAGGGGATTTCTACAGTCATCCGTGACCAGTCCCGTAAGCTCATCTGTGTCTCCAGCTTCGCGAAATTGTTCCAGAGTGCCGGTGGCTGATCTATAGAAAGACTGCCTCGTCAACCACGAGTAGGCAACCAACGTGATGCCGAGAAAAATAGCGGAAACACCAAAGAAGATTCGTGCGACGATTTCTTCGGGATGATTGTCTCTACCATCGGCTGTGATTACTTCCATCGAGACGGATTTCGGAGACGAACCCCAAAGAGAGATGACCGAGCTGGTAACCTGCACAACACTGATTGCAACTGCGACGGCGGCTTGTCCTGATATCACAATTTGCAGGCACGCTGCGCCGAGTAGCGCTGCCTTGGCGAAAACCGCGGCAAACAGATAACCAGATGCGACTGCGGTAGAAGCTGCGTTGAAGAGAGCAAATGAAAAAAAAGTCGATGGTGTGCCTCGAATGAACGTGCTGAGATATAGAGATGTGACAAGGAGGATCATCGCAATGATGGATGCAAATGTGCGGCGAGATGGGGACGACTGCGATATCCGAGTGTGAATACGCACTATCATCGTTCGATTAGATCTACGAACCTGTTTCAGAGTGACAGTGCTGTAGAACTGACAGACTAGATTGGTCAATGTGTAGACGGTGGACAAGTACGAGCTGAAGGTCGGGTAGAAGGGGGAGTCAACCAGTCGGGACAAGAAAAAGGGCGTCCCATTAATCAATACTGAGCAGGGTCATGAGCACTAACAGGACGGGTAGCTTGGAGAGAAACGGTATCACCGCTCCAAGGTAGCAAAATGGCGCAGCCCAAAAGGAAATACGTCCACTTCGTTTGAGCTTCGGTCGAAATCCACTCTCTTGTTGGATCTCTACAAACACTGGCCTCGTGAACATCAGAGTGGTAGGCTTGGTCCTCTGAGGATGGAACGGGATGATGCTTAGCGGGAGAGCCTGTCATGCTGATATCAGGGGGAGGTATTGCGTGGCCTCGGGCTTGCCTTGCTCCCAGGCTTCTGGTGTCATATTTCGGTCGAACTCCCACAAACCAGTCCATGCGGGGACCGATGACGACAAGGTCCAGCGATATCGTGTGAAAATGTCTCTCACAAATCAACACATTCTCGACGCTCCTGAGACCAACAAAAATTACTGGAGGCGCAGGTTAGTGAGTTAGATCGTGTACGGAGAAGAAATGGGGATTGAGATGATGTTGCGTTTGTAACGAGACGAAAACTGCTCACATTACACTGGAAAAGCCTGAAACTCGGGGACATCTCTTGTTTGACAACCCAGACTCATCCACGGAAACTCCTTCCTTATTTGGATGGTGGGATAGCTCACCGGGGCTTGCCGTGACATCAGAGTTGTTGTCAAGCAAAGGTTTTCACCGACAGCATTTCCAAACAATAAAAATAAAAATTGTAAAAAATGCACAGTTGACTGTGCCAGACGTAGTTATAGTAATCCGTATGTTTCCGAACCCAACAAGTGAGGTTGTGAAAACTGTGGAAGTGATCTTTTTGCATCAAGTTGGGAACGTGCGGTGGATTAGTATGCCCCTTTCAATGCATCATTACGGGTATTGTTACAGATCATCAAATATTACGACCCTATCACAACCTCATATCATAGCCTGAACACCAAAGCTAGAGAGTGCCCCAGAAGCCAGGCCGACAATCACAAAGAAACCACCCAGCGTTGCGGCAACATCTACGTCTTCGTGGCGCCCTTTCAACCTAGGATTATGCTCGAGGGATGAAACAGCGAGCGTAGCCGAGGTTGAGACAAAGCCGTTCGTGTATCCCATTGTCAGCATTATAATCATGAAAAGGATATCGGAACTCATGATCGGGGCGACCGGAGGGATTGTCGCAGGTCGACCGACATTGCAAAGAAGGATCAGGGGAATGAACAACGTCCGTAAGAGAGACATAGCTAGAATCTTCTTGGCGGACCAGACAAGTAAGCGAGGGAACGAGCAGCTGTATCGCCCAACAAGATCTCCAGCGTTAAAAACCAAGAAGTGGATTGCGGTGAACAGCAGGGGATGGGTGCCTGGATGCACCGATTGCACACGGACTGTTATCGCAGGGTAGACCGCCTGATTGAAGAGCCTATCGGTCGGAGAGCAACTACGACAATAGAGTAGGCACTTACTAGAGTGACTGCGAATACATACGCGATAGAGAACATAAAAATCAAGTTCTGTTTGAAAACTTGATAAACGTGCGAGTTGGCCTTCGTCAAGGGATTACTACAATTATCTGCGACTAGTCCGGTAAGCTCATCTGCGTCTCTAACTCCGCGGTATTGTTCCAGAGCGCCGGTAGTTGATTTATACAACGACTGCCTCGTCAACCACGTGTAGGCAACCAATGTGATGCAGAGAAAGATGGCGGAAACACCGAAGAAGATTCGCGCGGCTATTTCTTCGGGGTGGTCATCTCTAGCATCGGCTGTGGTTACCTCCATCGAGACGGATTTCGGAGACGAACTCCAAAGAGAAATCATCGAGCTAGCGACCTGTACAGCGCTGACTGCAACCGCGACGGCGGCTTGTCCTGATATCACAGTTTGCAGGAACGATGCGCCAAATAGCGCTGCCTTGGCGAAAACCGCGGCACACAGATAGGCAGACGCGACTCCGGCGCAAGCTGCGCTGAGGAGAGCAAATGAAAAAAATGTTGATGGTGTGCCTCGAATAAACGTGCTGAGAGTTAGAGATGTGAGAAGGAGGACCATCGCAATGATGGACGCGAATGTGCGGCGAGATGGGGACGACTGCGATGTCCTAAAGTGTTAGTGATCACTATCATCATTTAGTCAGACCTACGAACCTGTTTCAAAGTGACTGTGCTATAGAATTGACAGACTAGCACGGTCATTGTATAGACGGTGGACAAGTACGAGCTGAAGGTCGGGTAGAAGGGGGAGTCAGACAGTCGGGACAAGAAAAACGGCATCGCGTTGATCAGTGCTGAGCAGCGTCATGAGCACTAACAGGATGGGTAGCTTGGAGAGATGTATCACCGTTCCAAGGCAACAGGATGGCGCAACCCAGGAAGAAATACGACCACCTAGCTCGAGCTTCGGTCGAAATCCACTCCCTTATTGAGTGCGGATAGTTTCCACTAACATCGCCTTCGCGTGCATCAGGGTGGTAGGCTTGGTCCTCTGAGGGTGGAATGGGGTGATACCTGGCAGAAGAGTCTGTCATGCTGATAGTCCGGGTCGGACAGAAATGGGTATTGCGCGGCCACTGCCAGCCTGCTATTCGGTCGAGCTCTTACAAATCATACGAGTTCGAACGTAACACATAGTCAACGAAGTAGCTCTATGGACTCTCGACTGCCATTACTTGCGAGGTTCTGCGGCAGGGACGACCTGGTTCGCGGCCTCCTTCAGCACTAATTGAGTCAGTTTCTCTTTCTGCTTTTGCGCTTTCCTCTGCTTGCGTTTTACTTTTCTCTCGATCTTCGACATGCGTTCTGGTGTCAACCACCGCCTCTTCTTCTCTGCCTTGCGCTCCTCCTCCAGCTTCTGTCTAAACTTGAACACACCTTCAGCACGCGCCACCCTCACCGATCGGCCATTCAAGTGCACGAGCTCTCGCTCGACGGACTTCTTGAGAAGCTCTGCTCTGTAAACCTTGGCGGCCTGCCAGCGGGCTTGTTTCTTGGCTCGACTGTGTGGGTTTGAAAGTTCTTTCACGACGTGGTGCTCCATTGGTGTCGACTCGTCAAAAGATCTTGGCCGAGGGCTGAATAACGCGTTGATATAAGCATTTTCATCAGCCGGATTGGGTTTCTTGAGGTTCGGCGGTTGATAGGTGATTTCGAGAACCGTGTCTTTGGTGGTATCATAAAACTGGTTGGCTAATGGCATGAAGTAAGCGTCACGGTGGGTTCGAGGCATTCTGTAGATAATACAACACACCTCCTGGTCGTTCTGGCAATTCGTGTTTTGGCCATGGTATCGCGAGTGGGGCCCTGGTAGTTTTCTCAAAATATGCAGGCACTGTCGCGAGAGCGATACGCTTCCAATCGAAACGACGAAGCCCGGGGTGCCAATAAGAATCCCTTACTCCAACCCGTCGTGCAAACACACTAACATTGCAAATGTTTATTGCCGAGTAGGAGACGGGGGAAACATGCTCACTGGACCTCCTTCTCTCTTCCTTGTGGTGTCGTGACTTTATGGGTGCCTACGAAGAGCTGACACCTTGAGTAATGCACACTTCTGTTTACTGGCGCACTATTGGGAGCGGCTTCCTGGTATAATGGTCGGAAACACAACATTTGGATCGACCAACACCTGGCGTACCTTGATGTTACCCTTGAGGTATACGCGGTTCGAAAACCTGTTTATACTCAGAACCTCGTGAAGTTTGCTTCCTTCACCACGAATGCGTATCTTGTCACCAGGGACGACGTTCCAGTGTTTGATACGATCCTTGACAGGGACTGCTTTGATACCAGGGTCATAGCGCGAATGTTTTTCCAACCAATGCTTTGGGACAGGCAGCAGATGTCGAAAATTCTTCGTCCATGGTATCCTGGTAGTGGCTTTGAGGACTTGTACGCGTGATAACGACATGGAGCAGAACAAGACGAGAAGCAGGTCCCGTCAAGCAAGCGCAATGACTTGCAGAAAACCAAAAATTTGCTGACCAAACATTTACCCCTGTCACCTCACTTCCTCTGAAGACGATCAAGGATAATTGCGCGTAGGAGTACACTAGAGTATCAAGAACCCCGAAACATTCATCCTGAGTACTACATCAACCCGCTGGCACAGGCCCAGCCTTTGTCCCGGTCCATGCTCCCGGGGCCGTACTGGGCTCTTCCAACTCGAGTGTCTGAAATTGGGATGGATAAAGTCGTCAGTATCGGTGGAACAGCATGACCTACCTCGAGCAATATTCCAATGATGTTATCCACCTCTGGAGGTGGCACACCTCCACACCCAGCGCCGATAAGCTTCCTGTACTCAGCCATCCGTCCGCCAGTTCCCGCCTCCGTCTGGGACGCAATCAACTGATCAAATAGTCCCTTCCTCCGTTTGCGGCGATGGTCTAGTTCTTCCCTTGCCATTTCGCAGGCCGTCCTTACCGCGTCTTGGTTATTCGGAACATCAGCGTACAACGCAAGAAGATCCGTGATGTCCTCTTCCTGGGGCAGCACTTTCCGTTTCCCCTTGTTTCTATCTTTATCCCTGTCCTTCCCTGCTTCCGTCGCCCCCTCACCATCAACGTCGTCGTCTGTCCGGTAGGGAACAGTCATGGGTGTGATCTTCAGCTCCCCGTCCGCCGCATCCCTGATCGATGTTTCTCGATTCTCCTCGTCCTTAATCCACTTCTCCCAACCCAATCGATATCTCACCTCCATCCTGCCTAACAGCTGGCTTTCGAACTCCGACAACAACCCTCTCGCTAGCTGTAGTCCTTCTGCTTGTGTCTTGAGTTGATTGACAGCTCGATGACTCTCGAGAATCTCCTGTTGGATATTTTGCAAGAGTGCGTGGGCCTGATTCATGTCGCGTTCTTTATCCTGGAGCTCGCGATCGAAAGATGCAGCCAGAGTATCAAGCATGCCTGTGATGTCGTTGACGCATTTTGTGCTTGCCTTCTGGCCGGCTATTGAATGGTGTAATGGTAGGCGCTCAGCACCCGTGGGGATGGGAGGAGGAATAGGCGGCAAAGGATACGCAGCCTGCGCGTTACGAAAAGACATTGCTGAAAGGCGGGAAATCGGTCCCGGAGACGATCGGAAACGCTCATCCTCGAGAATATAATCTTCAGTACTCTTTCCATCACGGTTTACGAGCTTGGGGTCTGCCCCGTGATCGATGAGGAGTTTGACGAGGCGCTTGCTTCTGCATCGAGCAGCCATTGTCAATGCGGTCTCGCCATCCTCATCCTGGAAATTGATCACGTCTGCCAGCTCCTTGGGATAGTCAGCCAAGCGATTGAGCATCGTCTCCATGTAGTAACGCGCCGCATGCGTCTTCCCTTTGGACATAGCGACATCGACGATGTGGTGGAAGACAGTCCGATTGTAATTATCGATGTTGAGAGTGGAGCGGTGGAGGAGCTCGTACAGTTCCGGGAACTTTCGTACATCGTAATTGTTTGCAAACATGACACTGCGCATCAGTGCAGTCTGGCCCGCCTTATTTACCTTGAAGATATCAGCCCCGGCTGTGAGCAGTAGCTTCACGATGCGGAGTCGGCCCATTGCCGAAGCCCAATGTAGTGCAGTATGCCCGTCATCGTCAATGGCCATATTCGCGTCAAAATCGAGGGGAGGTGAGACGAGAATTTGAGGAATTTGATTCGTGTCCGAGATGAAGTATTCGAGGATCTGATCGCTATAAGTACCTGGATCATCGGTACCATTGGCCTGTGTAGCGATCTCATCTTCTGAAGCGTCGCCAAGACGCTCATTAGGGTGACGTCGCGGCGGTTTACGTCGTACACCGTGCCTGCGACCTTCTGACGCGTTCATTTGATCATATGCATCAGCGATGGGAGAGGGAGTACGTGAGCTAGATGACCCTCGTGAAGGAGATGATGTCATTGAACCATCTTCTGAACCGGGTTCGGAAAACACTTCCTGCTCCGAATGTTCTTCAACATCAACTTGACGGCGTGAACGGGTGCCAATGAGAGCAGAAGTTGGCTCGGTGACTGTGGTTGTGGCCCGACGGGCAGGTCTTGCAACGGAAGCCGAGGACACGAGATGTTTCGGAGCGAGGGGTGGGCTTTTCGCTGCGGGCTGAAATTCGATAATAGGTCGAAGGGCTGGTTCGCAATTATATTGCCTCGCGAGGGCCAGTCCTCGGTCGAGAGGTATCCATGTCCCTGTGGGATGATGAGGTCAATTTTGAGGGAAGATAAATGGAGGAAGGAAACTCACCCTGATACTTTCCATAACCACCTTGAACTTTCTCGTGTTCGCCCTTCTGAATCTCTCGTTCGAGGACTCGGGTGCGCTGAGGCTTGTCAAAGCCAGCGACTTTGAGTATTTGGGTCGCGTTGAGCCACGAATCCGAGCGCCGCCGCATTACTGCAATACCTTTACACATCCTACACGTGTCAAAGATATGAGAACGTGTCGAGCACGGTGGGGAATATGACGAACATTTCGTACACGGGTATCCCGCTATAGGTTGCCTGAGGATGTGTGAGTAGCGGGACAAGGAAGAGAAGAAATGAACGGGACCTTGAAAATTTGATTGTCAGGCATTGTGAGGGCCGCTGTGCACGTAACGAGTGATGGAAGTTACAGCTGGCTTGGTAGAACGTTGGCGCTGGGAGTGGGCAGTGTGTCGTGGATGATACGCGTGCTCCAACAACGACAAACAACGCGATTACAGCCCCTGAAGGTTGCTCACAACTCCCTCTTGTTGGCCCTCATAATGAAGTCGCCCCACACTGCAGACGTGATCACACACAGATCCTCGGAGCCTCACACGCAAGGCGTGCATCTTCTCCCATTCCAGCGGTTCCCCGACGAGGCAGCTGGGTAATACTTCCAGGCCTCGTGAATGATATGCTGTCGTTATGATGCAGCCATGTGTTCTTGCACCCCATGCCCTGCCACCCGCATCGTTCATTTCCTTGGAGATACTTTCTGCGATCTCCCCCGGGACGCGTCGTGGTCGTCGCTCTTTCGTGAGCGTCCTGGGAGCGTGTCTGCTCGCCCATCCGAACCCTAGGTTATGGTTTGTGCGACCTCTTTTGGATATGTTTTGATGTGTTTTGACAGAACGCGACGGTCACGGGACATTTTTCCTTTTCCAAGGAGCTTCCAAACGCCTACCTTGGGGCACGTTGCCACTGCTCTTTATTGTCGCGCTCCCCCCTTCCCTCTGTCAACTTACATCTCGCACCCCCTACATCTACTGCGTCGCTAACCAGGAACGTCCATACCCATGGCTCCCAAGTGTGAGCCATTGTGTCATTTCGGAGACAGGCATGTCCTTCCTGCTGAATCTACGTCTACTCCCATCAACTCAACAAGCTTGTCACCAGGCTCTACTTCACAACTTTCCCGCATCCACCCCCCGGTCCACACGTCCTCAACAATCAGTCCTCTGACCCAACCAACAACCCGTGTGTACGCGCGAGACCCAGAGGAGGCCCATCCGCATCTCCCGACGATGATGCCACCTACTACTACTTCACGATCGACGACCAGCTTCTCTATCTCTCGTTCTTCCAGGATTGGGGCCCACTTAATCTTGCGATGGTGTACAAGGCTTGCATTCTTATCCACGAACTACTGGAAGTGGGTACAGCTTCCAGACCAACAGGGGCATCGCGCTGATTGCTTCATGGTAGGACAAGGACCTCCAGTCTTATCGCCTCGTCTTGTATTCTTCCGATGACCCGCGGCGGAAAGCGAATGCAGCTCTTTTAATAGCGCTTTATGTCGTGCGTATTAAATCTTACATTCACGTCACTCTTCACAGTCTTCTCAGATGATCGTCCAACGTCGCGCGCCGTGGGAAGCCTTTCGTCCGATAGCTGAGCTCGAATTTATGCCCTTCCGTGACGCCGGACGTGGACCCTCCGACTTCAGTCTCAACATCCAGGACTGTCTGTGGGGTATGTGGAAGGCTATGCAAAACGGTCTGTGCGATATGAACGAGTTCAGTGTGGAAGAATATGAATATTACGAGAAAGTTGAGAACGGGGACTGGAACTGGATAACGCCCAACTTTATCGCATTCGCATCTCCCGTGGACTCTGCCTGGATCAAGAATCAGAAAGAGGCAAAGCAAGCTGCTGCAGATCCTTCCTCTCCTGCTCGACCTGGATCGGCAAGCCCCTCGCGTTCGTCTGCCAGTAATCTCGCCCTTCAGCGCAAACTATCCACGCCGTTCTGCAACTGCCTTGATTATTTCGAGAAACGCGGTATAAAGCTTGTCGTTCGTCTAAATACGGAGTTGTACGACAAACAATTGTTTCTCGATCGCGGCATCAACCATCAAGAGCTTTATTTCGACGATGGGACGAATCCAACGGACGAAATCGTGCGGACGTTTATCGATTTGTCAGACGCTATAGTAGAAAGTGGGGGAGTAATCGCTGTTCATGTGCGCCATTTTCTTCTCGATTCTCTTGTCATTACTTGGCGGGTACGTGGTAACAATTCTCCGCCAGTGCAAAGCAGGTCTGGGACGAACTGGTACTTTGATCGGAGCCTATCTCATCTGGAAATATGGATTTACTGCGGCCGAAGCGATTGCTTTTATGCGTATCGTTCGGCCTGGAAGCGTAGTGGGTCCACAACAACAATACATGTACCTCAAGCAATTGGAATGGGTAAAGTGGGCGGCAATTGACGAAATGAGACGAGTGCAGGCTGTTGCTGCCACGGCTGCGGTGCCAGTCGTGACGCCGGTTACCCCGCCTGCAGAACACGATGAAGAGATGGGAGAGGGTGGAAGGGTGACGCCATCGACCAATGGGGTTTCTTCCATGCCCTTGCCTCCTGTGACGCCCAGCCGACACGTGGCCACCGCTGCAGCGAAAGCCCACGCAATCGCCCCTCCAGGGCAGCCGAGGAAGACCCCCGTGGCGAAGCGGGTCGCGGTGGATTCTGATGATGAAAATGGAGAGGAGGCAGACGACACACTTCCTGCCCTTGGCGCCGCGCCGCCCGTTACACGGCAACGTGCCAGGACGGCCACGCGACAAACAGGAGCAAGAGGAACAGCATCAGAACAACGGCCTACGCGCGTCCTACGGTCTGCGGCTGGAACCAACCAACGACGACCACCTTCGACCGCCATCAACGCTACGGCAAAGACGTCTGTGCAACCTCCCAACAAGATACCAAGACTGGCGGGTGGGACGACCACACGAAGTACGGCAACCAGGGGAGTTGGTGCACCTTCGTCTCGGAGAGTTCCCCAACCACCACCATCACCGACCCCGTCGAGACTACCTACTTTGGCAAAGCGGAACAATGCAACCAATACCCTGGCGGAGATGGCTGCAGGAACGAAATCGAAACTGCCGTCTGATGTTTGGATGACGACCGGCGCATCAGCCGTCGTTGTTCCCGCGTCCAAAACCACACAACGACCGGGCCCACGTCCCGTAAGGCGGCGGCGGAGTAGCTTTAGTGCTGCCGACGTCGTAGCATAGCAGTTGGACGTCTTGCTTTCTTTGGTCGTTCGTCGGTCGCAGCGTTCTGTTCTCTGTTGGTATTATTTATCATGAACTCCTACCCTCTTGGCATTGTAAAGGTTTAGCATGTTCCCATCCAGACCTCAGGCCCACATGCCTCGTCGTTCGTGTATATCACCGATTCAATGATAGAAATGACTTGGTCAACGATCTCACAGATGGCAATCGAGCGGTTGTAGCTATTTTACATCTGCACTTTGGAATATTTGTGTACACACTCGAAAAACCATTTGAGATCCTCTGGGTCAACGCCAGGCGTGATTCCGTGACCCAAGTTTGCGATCCAACCGGTGGTGGGACGTACGGCGCGAAACTCTGCGCACATCCTCTTCACCTCTCGCTCGATGGCGTCCCGCCCACCATACAGCGCGACGGGGTCCAAGTTTCCCTGCAAGCCCACGTCCCGTGGGATGGAGCGGTCTCCGGGATCGACTGTCCACTCCAGACCGACGACGTCGTATTTCGCCGTGGCGGCGAGCGCTGGCGAAGCGCCCTTGGCGAAAAGTATCATGGGGACGCCACGTTCCCCAAGCCGTTCGCGCACGCCGTCGACTATCTGCGCCAGGTACGGCAACGAAAACTGTTTGAAATCGTGTTGGGACAGGTCCCCGGCGTTGGAATCAAACACCTGGAGAATCTAGCGTGCGGTCCACGATCAGGGCGAACGCGTGGAGGTGGAGTGGGGGGACGTACCTGTGCACCAGCGTCCACCTGGCCGACCAAAACGTCGATACACGCGGTCGTGATGCGTTGTAGGAGCGCGTGAGACTGGGCGGGGTATTTGAAGAGCCAAGTTTTAGATTTCTGCAACGTCTTGCTCGCGCCTCCCTCGATCATGTACGACATGAGCGTCCAAGGGGCGCCGCAGAAGCCGATGAGAGGGACGCGGCCGGCGAGACGTGTGCGTGTCAGCGTGATGGCGTCGAACACGTACTGGAGCCTTTCATGTACGCGATCTGTCTGCAGATCCTCTACGTCTTCGGGGACGTTGAGTGGTTTCGTGAATACTGGGCCGGGGTTCATGAGGACCTCCATGCCCATGGCTTGAGGGATGATGAGGATGTCGGAAAAGATGATGGCGGCGTCGATAAGGTCTGGATAACGATCGATGGGGTGCAGGGTGACCTGGGTTGCGAGCTCTGGGTCCTGGCATAATCGGAAGAAATCATGATTCTTGCGGAGCTCTCTGAATTCTGAAGGGGGAAGAAAACGGGGTGAGGATTGGGGGAGATGGGGAGAGAGAGATGGATGACCTGGGAGATAACGGCCAGCCTGACGCATGACCCATACTGGAGCACGCTCCGTGTGTTGTCCGCGAGCTGCACGCAAGAAGAGGTCGTTTTGGAGCGGGGGAAACAGCGAGTCGGTCATTGTGGCAGGATGGTTATAGGCTGTCAGGCTCTGAAGCACAGCCACATACATTTATTTTTTTTCGTTCATGTCCAACCCAGAAGAACTCATCGACGAGCGAGTTTCACGTTTCTACGCTCGTTTTTTTTTTCCCTACTGAAGCTCAAGTGAAGCAGGTTCAAAAAGTCAGGCGAGTTTGACCGGTTGCGACGAGAACTCTTGACACAGTTTCAGCACAGCGTATGTACAACACGGTCCCCCTCTAGAATACTCTGTTGACGTTAAATTTGTTGCTCTAGGAACGGATTGGTATCTTCCAGTCACGCGTGTATGACATTGCACGACAACGACTGGCCTCGGATGAGAAACTGATGAAGCTGTCTCAGGATGCCATCTACCGCGAGTTGATGGGAGAGATAGACAGGTGAGTGCGAGCGGGTGTGTGAGGGTTTGAAAGAATGTGACGGAGGGTTTGAAAGGTATCCGGTGCTGGAACGGGCCGTCGCGGAGGCCCCGCTGCTCTCTGAGCCGTCGTTTGGCGAGACGATCCGGAGTTCAGTCGAGCGCATTCTGGAAGAGAATCGGACTAGTGGGGAGCGTTGAGATCTCGTTTGAGATCGATTGGGAGATCCTCACTATTTGGTAAATACGATCAATCGGAGATCAATTTGAAATAGCTCCGTTGTTAACGGGGACCGATCTCGCCGAGGACATTACAAACGCTGTGGTAATCAAGAACAATACTATTCAACTAGATCGAAATAGACTCTTTCACTACACACGGTCTTGTTGGATCAACTCCAACGCCTTTGCTGAACGAGGCTTGATGGAGCACCTGAACGGCTTTGGGTGACTGGATATCCATCAACTCTCCAAGTCGCGGCGTGAACAGTCGTGAATACCTCACCTGATGGTACCCGACGATGGATCAACCTCTGGCGTGATCTCGACACCATTCTCAACGATCTTTGACACGTCAAAGACCGCGAGGGACGTGGCGACGGAGATCCATACAGACGCATCAGCGAGGTGCATGCCTGTTCACAAAACCCGGTCAGCGCTCGAAATGGATGGGGTGTGTCTGTGTGCCTATTGACCTGGGCAGATACTTTCCGAGAGGGTGAGTGAGGAGCGACGGTCAAAGAGCGACGACATACCGTCTCCCAAACCCGAAGCAGATGGTGCGGGGATCGACTTCGGGCTGTTTTCCTTCGCGAGCGAGGAAGCGTTCGGGGTTGAATTCGTTGGGTTCAGAATACGTCCGGGGGTCGTGAAGCATGAACCAAATGTTGGGTATGATGAGAGTGCCCTTGGGGATGTAGTATCCGTCGTGGACGTCGTCTTCGGTCACGCGATGAGGTACGGCTGTTCCGGGGTGAGGGAGGGAGGGAGGGAGGGAGGGAATAGACGTACCGAGGGGAACGACCACGTTCCAACGGAAAACTTCTTTTGTGAGGGCGTCGATAAAAGGCAGGGAATCACGGTCAGAAAAATTCGGAAGACGATCCGAGCCAACGAGAGCGTCGATCTCTGCTTGTGCCTTTTTCTGGATCTCGGGGAAGAGCGTCAGAGCCAAGAAGAGAGAGTAGATGGCCGAAACGGTCTAGGGGGTGAATGAGTGAAGAGGAGATATGATGCCATGTGTGGATCACCTACCGTGTCAGCACCGCCTAGATCCCGATTCAGTTTTTACTCCTATATCCCCAAGAGGGTATCTCAACGTACCGGAATAGAGAGAAGCAGCAGACCATTTGACGATGTGATCTTCCTCTGGAGACAACGACCTGCCTTGGAGCAAGTTGGAAACGAAGGACTCGGGCGCAATACCCGCTGACTAAAACGGGTCAATTCGTTTACTATCGGAGAATGGCATCTCGGCACACCATCTGATCTTTTACGAATTGGTAGGGTTGCTGCACCATTTTCTCGAGGGTTGCACCCCATTCTTTGGCCTTTATTTTGAAATCCGCACCGGGAACCCAATCAGGCACGTGAGCCACTGTAAGCGAGAGAATGAGGCGACCCCTCCGTTCAGAAAGCGATGCACCTACGCGCTGGCAACACGTCGACCATGAAAGCGCCACTCGCTGTCGACATCGAGAATTGGTCGACCGCCCTATCTGCAAGGTCGACGAACGGGTCCTGGTATTCCTTGACTTGATATCCATGGGAGATACGCAAGATGATAGCCCCGGCAGTATGGCGGACATGCTGTGACAGCTCGGCAGGCTTGGCCAGAACACGCTGCAGGAAGCGATGGGTTTCCGTTTCCTCGATGAGATGGTACTTCTCCATCGCTGCGCGACTACCGATCACACGAGCGAAATTTTTGCGGTATTCGCGGAAACGGTCGCCATAGGGAAGGAGAACGAGCGTGTGCTTCCAACCGACAAGTTCGCCACCCATGGGCAGGACGGGACGATCGGAGTAGGAAGAGCTCTTCTTGTCGAGCATCTCGATCGCGACGTTCACATTGTTCAATACGACGATGTGTTGGCCCAGAATCTCTGCATGGGAGATGTCGCCTATAGAGAGAAAGGTGAGGGCGTGCGCATGAGAGAAGAGCAGACACGTACCATATTTCTGACCCCACTGGGCAAACGTGATCCAGGGCTTGACGGAGGGCATGTCAGCGATGTTGCCGATCAGAGGGAGACCGTTGGGACCAGGTGGAAAGGGGGCAGGTGACTTGTTGGACAAGACCTGTTTGACGAGGTAGAGACCGACACCGGCGAGACATAGGTCCAGCCAGGTGATGTTGGTAAACATTCTTTGGCGAGGATGGTGGAGGGAGGGAGAGGAATGATGGGAATCGAACCGAGGATGGACGAGGGATGTTATATCTGCATATCGACCTGGGAATGCCGCGGGTCTCCTCACTGAATGATCGGAGCTTGTACCCCCGTTACCCCCTTACGTCTAGACTCTGCAAATCAGCCAACTTGGTGTCAATACAACCTCACGACCGACAAAGGTTACCGTAAACCCGTCCGGTTCCGACTTTCCTTCTCACGTCTGGGGTTCACCACGTCAACATTGTGCGCTATGACCGGAACGTTTGACGGCACTCTTGCTGCGCTTTATCAGTCACTATATCTTGTTCGAACGGTCACTAAAAGACGAGTGTCCTTGTGATCCTCGTGTCGATACGAACCTCACTTTTAGCGCGATTGCAACACAGCGGCGCTCGTCGTATTGATGCCATGGATACCTCCTGTCCCAAATCTACTCATCTCAGCTGACTCTGCCAAACCTTGCAAATGAGCAAACAAATTCGGATTCGATAATACTTGTGGCCTGGGTATGACTCAGTCACTGTTACACCCCCCCCCCCCCAACGTCGAGCGAACAGTGCCATAGCGACATCTCGCACCCTCATATATATCAAACAGCCTCGGGATTCTTCAGGTCACCGGTCGACGAACCGTACTGTTGTCCGTCCCGTCAGTCGAGCAAAAAGCGTGCCTTTCGAACACACCGCTCACCTCGTCCCGGGTGTACTCTTGCGTCGTGTCGATCTTGATGGAAATATTGTTTGCCATCCGCTGATGTGGTGCACTTTGACCATGCGGGGAAAGCGACATGTCATCCTCATAAGACCCGCCCCTCAACCGTTTGCGCGCGTTGAGGGTGGCAAGGAGGGAGTTACAGTACACTGCGAAACAAGACGTTATCAAACCTGTCCTCACGGGGGCCCCCCCCCCCCCCCCCCCCCGGGCGGGCGGGGGGGCCGGCCGGTCGGGGG
>JBBPRI010000076.1:0-76504 GCA_038092955.1 Boletus pseudo-olivaceus | reverse complement strand
TTGGTGCAGATATCTGGGTGTCTGCCGTTGCTAGAGATCTCAAACATCAATTACAGCATAACGTAGGTGGATGTAGAACTCACGAGCAGGCGGGCATTTTGGTGCGTGTTTCGGACTTCCGGGGATACAGTAATCTCTGAACAGTTCCACTTCCAACGACGCGGAAAAATCTGGCTCGGTAGCATCAACCGGAGGCGGAATAGCGAACAAAGAGTCAAAATTGGTATTGAACCAATCATCAATGGAATATTCATTTGCCATGTTAGAATGAGGCAGTGGGTCCGATACGGTGTGGAGACGAGGAGCAGCCATTGAGCCACGCGGACGCTTCGGTATTCCAGCGACGTCCGCGTCAGAAAGACGCCGCTTGCGAAATGGTAGCACATTATTCGCCTCGGGCTGTGTGGAGTGCACAGGGGAAAGTTCCAGCGAACCGTCGTCCGATGGTACGTCAATACCATCTGTGCTTGAGGGTGGAGAAGGGAGGTGCGTTTGAAATGTCCTAAAACCATTACGAACGGGAATATTGAGCGCCGAGTTGTGGCGGAGAACCAGGGAACGTACCGTAGACGTTTAATGGGCCGCCTGACAGAAGACGACGGCTGGTCAACTGGCTCTATAGATAACCGGCGGCGTTTGGAACCGGCAATGATTGGAGGTGCGACATCCTCCTCTTCTTCGTTCTCATCCGTTAGAGAGGCGTCAAGGGCGGGCACAGGAGACACTGTAACGGATCGATCAGGTGAGGGATATGAATCTTGAACCGTCTGCAAGTTCTCCCTGTTAGTTCTGTGAGATCATCTTCGTGTTTCAATGTTTCACACCTTCGTGAGGTTCGCTTGCTCGACTTGGCGACGTTGTCCAACCTCGATGGATTCTCTATCTTTCTCCGTCATATCCTTTACTATAGCATCCAGATCTCCTGCGAAGGCGCTCCTGGTGAAGGTGGATGAATAGAGGCCCTCTGCTGCCACCTTCATTGCGACGAAAAAGTGTCTAAGTTCAGGAGATAGCGGGCGTCGCGGATCCTCTTCCACCAGTGCGCGATAAGCTGCGTCGATCATATCGGCCCTGCAGTTGGAGAAACGTTCACGGCACAGAGTTGTCCAACCAATCCGCCGACGGGCGTTGATGAACCAAGAGTTGATAGAAGAAACCCGGCAGGACGAAGCAACTGCAATTCGAGCCTTAACTTCTGCGGTGGGGTAAGGATTTTGCAGGTTATCCACCAACCATTGATGAGCAGAAGGAAGGGACGGAGGAGATGAGCTCCCCGCGTTAAGAGTTGGTGCATTGGAAGATGTAGAAGGACGAGAGGTACCAGAAACATTGTCCAGGTGAGCGGGCTTCGGCGGCGCGTTGATGTCCAGACCTGCCATCTGATCAAACATGGCATCACAGTCGCGTTGTAATTGGGCCGTAGAGAATTCTTCGTCGCGCTTTATATCAAGGAAACAACTAGCGATCTTGGAGACCCGAGACGCGACTGAGTGGGCAAGTGATAACGTTTCGACACTAACGTTCCCAGTCCTCGTTGCGTTGGACAAGACATCCGGAAGTGCCGACAACGTCTGACGGTAAGAAGTGAGCATTAGTGGGCCTCTCTGCAAGGCATCTAGGAAGCCAGTTTCTGCAAGGAATAGCCGTTGTATCAAGTCGTCGTTCATGACTATGGGATGGGGGTTGAGGAAGTGTTCCCTCTTGCCAGTCACCGTGTTTACCAAGTCTAAGTGTTGTAGGACAATGCGGACATTGAATTCAAATGATTGTGTAAGCACAAAGGCAGCGCTATGAATATCGAACGCATCAACTCCCCGTTGTCTTTCGCATTTGGCACATCCACCAGTCTCTATCCATGGGCTACGACTTGCAGGACACATTTACTACTCGAATGCAGAATATTCTGCGCATCGCGCATGATTTGAGAGAAGCAAGCGCAGCCTCTAATTCACCCAGCCATTCTCCCTTCATGATCAGCGACCCGCATGTCGTGATCGACTCAATCAACTTACCAAGCCCAAGCCCATGCTCATTACTACACTCACTTCATGAGGCTGGCGTCAGTTCCGAAATTGCTTCTGCAGCTAGCCAAATATACCAACGGCGCGCAGAGCAGCTCAAACAGCGTATTCAAGAGTCCATCACCACAGCATGTCGCAAAGCAGCAGGATTTCCTGCATCCACATCAGTACTACCCCCCGACTTATTGATGAAAAAAATGACATACATTTTCACGGAGATCTACGTTCAACGCTTAGAGGAGTGGAAAGAAGAATCTGTTCGACGTATTAAGCAAGCATCGAGGACGCCCGTCGAGGCAGCTCCTAGGAACTCTCGTGCTTTTAACCACGTCAGTGCTCCTAGTATCACACTGATGTAACTTCTCATGTACTCTGCAGCAATACGTTCCACTTTTGGAGCACTTTTTCGAGGAGAACCCGTTTCCGACTCACGCAGACAAAGTGTTCCTCGCCAAGAAGTCAGATATGCAGTACAGGCAAATACATGTATGGGTGAGAGCTTTCTCCGACCAATTGTCGTCTCCGCTGTTGATCGACTTTTACCCCACCCAGTTTCAGAACCGCCGTACTCGCACCAAAAAGGAGGGAAAAACGTTGAGGAAGAAGCCGACATACCAGGGAGCAACGTTACCATTGGACAAACTATACGAGCGCATGAGGGGTCACATGGTCAACTCTGATTTTCAAACCCCCGAACACTCTAAAATGGCCTTATCGGAGGGAACAGCCGAGGTAGGCTCTGTCTCATCTACCCTACAAGATCAGTGCGCTCATTTCTTGGTAGATAAAAGTCGCACAGAATAACATGCCAAAGGGTCTATTTGCTTCATTTTCGCCGCCCCACGCTTTTCCGTCGTCATATCCACCTACATGCCATTACGATCCATTTCCCTGCAAAAGCGGTCCTGCTTGTTTCAGCAAGCCAAAGTGGCGACGTGTACCGTATGGGAAACCCCCTCTGCCCCTCTCGACCAACATTGACGAAATAGTCGAGAGATTTTCTCTTTTAAATGTTCGAGATGAAAAACGCTTGAAGGGATCCCCCAAACTACAATCACTTGCTGCGATAGCTGCCATTACAGTTATACCGTCTCGTGCACCCCATCCATCTCTAATAGTCTGTCAATATCTCCAACCGACAAACATCGCTCAGCCTTACCCATCGGTCCGCGCACCCCCCTCCCGTTCGAAAGCCTTCCAGAGTCCCAGCCCTACCTCAAATCCCGTTACATTGGTACCCCTCTCGGTCCCAGCCAACAGGATCGAGTTCGCTGGGAAGCGGAAGACTGCCCCGTTACCGCAACGTTTTTCTGGCCGAATGCGCCGAGATACTACACCGTCAGAGAGCTCCTCGACATCTTCCTCCTCGCCTCGCTTGTTCTCCACGGACTCTGAGAGCCGTAGTTGTTATTCCCCAAGTGTCAGCCCCTTGTCTATGCCCTCAGACGTAGCAAGTTTCCAAGAACTACCCCACTCGTTCTGGTCACCATGTCGCTCGCCATTTGAAAGCCCAATTCATCTCCGTAGTTTGGGAGATACGGTAGCGATCTCGTCGTCCGTTTCGTAACCACCGCGCGGTGGCTGTTTGCTGTCGACCTCGGCGTGGTAAGCGCCTCGCACCTGCGTTCCAGGTTATAATATCTCCCAGCTTCGGACTACATAGGGAGACTGAAGCACGAAGGCCACACAGCACAGGAATCCCATCGGAATTACGAAAGCTGCGAACTATTCGCGACGGTTATCACCTGCCGTGGCACAAGTAGGGCGAGCAATCGTGGGATCTTAGGCCGTGCGAGGGATTAGGCCTTAGGACTTTGGTGCCGCCCGGTGCGCCCTCAATTTATGCCTTCTATGCCTCTTGTTACCTAGCATGTCAACTTTATGTATACATAACATGGCCACGACACCGATGATAGAATCTAAAATTAAGCGCATAGTGATCATGATAGAGTACACATGTGCAACGAGCGAAATAGGCATAGTAATAAAGATATGCGATACAAGACAATGTTTATCTGTCTGTCGCAAAATTAAACACATGACAGGGCAATAACAAAAGCTCACAGGTTCGACGTCGTGAGAGCAACACCCTGGTGAAGTAGCTCACGATGCAATCGTAGTCCAAACCTGAGGAAGTTGTAGAATAGAAAGATCGATCTCAGGGAGAGCGGAGTTGACACAAGACCGAGGAGATATGGGATCGCTAGTAGGTTCAGAAGGGTCTTCATTGAGGAGTGCAGTCCAGTCTATGGGCTGTGAAAAATCCGGCAGTAGCGGCAGGCCTTGAGATACAGGGTCAGAGACTGAAGCCATTGTGGGCGGTTGGATCATCTCTGCCAGAGGTGCGACAAATCCACCGCTTTCAAGGGATTGTAAAAGGTCGTCAAGTGCGGCCAAATTAGCAGATGACGATATTCGGTTGTCTTGAATGACTAGCAAAATGTTGAACGCTGACTACAGCGTCCCAGAAGAGGGCACGTAACAAGCATTCAAGAACTACCTCACTCGCTCGGGTCACCATGTCGCTGGCCGTTTGACAGTCCAGTTCATCTCCGTGATTTGGGAGATATGGTAGCGATCTCGCCGTCGTCCACCGCGTTTCGTGATCAGCGCGCGATAGGTTCTTTGGTGTCGATTTCAGCTGTGGGAGCTCATAGCTGAGAGTAGGGCACAACCTCCTCCAGATCCGAACATGATAAATTGTGTAGTTATTCAAGAAATGGCCAAAATTGTGCATTTGGGGTGCTACTTATGATAGGATTCCCGGAAACGGGACAATGCGGAGTTTAGAACTGTGGTACAAACAGTGATCAACACAGCATTGTAATATGAGAACAATGGTGCGCAAGTTGATCTTATACTTGAGAAGCAGCTTGCGCAGACTGTATACGTTCACCAACATGGTTGATATCGAGGACCAATCGTTTTCCGTTAATACTGGTCTTTCGCGCGTTTTAACTCGTTCCAGTCAATATCTTGATTCTCGCCCCCAACCCACTTGCTCCCCATCTACATCTGCACACTGCATCCATGTCGAGCTTCCTGAACCACCCGCTTTATTTCCCGCTTTGGTCGCGGCAGGCGCAAGACTGGAAGTTGCTCAGGCCATGCAAGCGGCATACCATCAACGAGCCTGCGAATTTCGTGAACAGGCTCTGGTCACTATATCCCGTGCTTGCTCAAAGCTCGCGCGTATTCCCTCCACGTGCTCGCATACCTCCGATGAAACCATTATTGCGGCTTTCAAGCAAATATATCTTAAGAGGCTGAATACGTGGATCAGTGAAGGTGTTGCATTACTCCAAGAAAAAGGGCCTTCTGTGCTCCGTTGCCGGGAAGATAATGAAAGCGTCCCGGCGAAGATCTCTAAGGCATTCAATCACGCAAGTACCAATCAGCTTTGTATTGACACACTAACTGACTAACTGTGATCTGTAGCAATACGTTCCCTTGTTGGAACATTTCTTTGAGGAGAATCCTTTCCCTACCCATGCCGATAAAGTCTTCCTTGCCAATAAGTCCAATATGACTTACCGACAGATTCATGTCTGGGTTCGTATTCATCCTTGTACAAACAGTTTTCGTGCAAATTCACCTTGCCCAGTTCCAAAACCGGCGAAATCGCACAAAGAGGGCGTTGCACAAGAAGCCAGTTTCAGAGGGAACCACTATCCCGCTCGACACGCTGATCCGTAAGATGGGGAAGTTTGCCGTCCTACCGACCACCAAGTCAGATGCGCCGTCTAGTAGTCAAAGCACACCAGTAGGCTCTTCATCTTCTTTTCTTGGACTAACGACTGATCTCTCCGAAGGTCACTTCTTCCACCAAGGTATACGGTGTTCTTGGTGGTATTGCTCCCCCTCATGTTTTTCCCACAATCTACCCACCGAGTTGTGAATATGATCCTTTCCCGACTGTTCCCACCTTTGTTACTTCTGAGTGGCCCAGGCGACCGGTTCCCTCATCCGAAAGGCCGCCTCAATCCGTCATGGATGTCGACGAGCTCATCGAGAGGTTCTCTCGGTTAAATGTTTGGGACGATTCTCTCTCTCGATCCCGAAGGAAGGCAGGGAAAGTGATATGTGGCGGTTCTGCAGCCACGTCTGCCATCACCGTCAAGCTTTCTCCCGCTCCGCACTTGGCTTGTATACGAACAGCTACTGTTGTGTCTGCTCCCCCTCGAATCACTTTCAAATCAATACCAGCGACCACGTCTTCCTCGCATGTATTCCGATCCCCCAGTCCTGATTCCCCGATGACAACACTCGTTCCAACACTTGCTCATCGACGTAAAATTGCCCCGCTACCTAAACGAACCCCATCCCGGCCATCCTTCAACCTCGACCGGGAGATCTCTGGAAGTTCAACGAGTTCGCCGTCGCTTACTTCATCATCAAGGTCGTCGTCGCTTGGCTCTGAGGCTTCAATACAAGATAGCAGGTTTAATTATAACCTGTCGTCAAATTCATCTTCCGCTGTTACGACTCCAGAGACATCACCTTCCCCGCTGTCTCATCCGACATGACCTGAGTCTAATAATCTCAGGTGATCGACTTCATCAGTCACCCGTCTGGAAGACGCCGCTCGCTGCCGCGTGAATACGATAATTCATGGGGTCCAGTCCTTGCTTGGACCTGGGGCGACAACATCCACTGCCTTGCAAACATTACAGCAACAATTTTGTTGGGTTGCTGATATGGCAAATCATGCCTCACGATCACCTGGCAATGATGTTCTCGTACCTCTCCGAGGTCTCGATGTTGCGCTGGACATGCTATAACTATCATACAGTCCTTTATCGCGATATATGCATCCTCACATTACATCTCACATGCATTATGGAATTGTGGGGTAACAGACACAGATTCACCATCCGAGGCGAGTTTAGCATATGTATTGATTTGTAGTTCTTACTATGTGCTTTCACCCAAAACGACTTTTGAGCAACTACCGATGGGAGTTAGAGTGGTATATGTATGATGAGAACACTGCCTACTGTTTTGCCAATGTCGAGCATGCTGAGTCCACCACTGTTCGACCCCCCAATGAATGCCGAAATTTGCTTCTGAGCGACAAGCTTTGTGAGAGTCATCGCAGCGCCATTCATCATGCTTTGTTTGTCTTCACTACCTCCCCCGACAACGGCCTTACTCGCTTCTTTCATGAAGAGACCCATGAGCTGGTTTCCTCCACCTTCACCCAGGCCACCCGATACGAGGGAGGTGGCGTCAACTCCAGATTTCGAAGTGAGGGAAGAGAGAACCTGTTTAACGAGTTAGCCCAAGTCATGAAACCACGTTTGTTACAGTACGGTGAAGACCAGGGGGCCATACTTGGCCAAATCACCCTCGTCCACGTCCTCATGCTGCTGTTGCTATATAGTATGCGTTTCAGATTGGCCTCATATCAGACAAGGCATCGTCCGTACAGTATTACTGTGGACGTGTTGAAGGGCGTTTGCAATGTATCCTCTGTCCTCTTCGTCGACATCATCTGCGTGGGACAGCACATCCTGCGTGTCGACTATGGGTATCGTCATCGGCTGCGATCCTTGAGGGGAAGGGGGATTACTACTCACAACCGCCCTGTGATTGCTGCCTGTGGTGAGGGGTATTGTATTCGTACCCGCCGGTCTTGTGAACAGTCTCTAATCGTCGTACATCAGCGATGATCGATCAGATAAGGCAACTATAAGCAGGGACTTACGCTCCGACTCGGAAGACTTTCCACCCCCACCCAAGACTTGCTCAGCGAAACCGAAAAGAGACGACTAGACACATGTTAACCAGCGCGAAGCGGGTGTGCGTCTTCACTCACCATGGTTATATCAGGGAGACGCAACTTGATCAAGGCAGCCAAACAATGTCCATATGGCAAAGTTATAGTGCGAGACTGCACTGCATAATGTTCCATTCTGGGGTGACATGATGACAATTGACCCAGAATAGCCGTTTGGTCCAAGCCACTTTCAGCTCAATGTTTGATTCGTATTCGTTACCTGGACCAAAAGCGGCGCTACAAATCGAACCTGAAAGCAAGAATGCGGTCGCCAGACAGGGTCAGACACCATTCTTGTGTACCCCTGCAGAGGGGGACTAGTCAAAATCGAGAAAGCGTCCGAGATCGTGCTGATACCGATTGGAGAACTAACCCCAGCTTTCTGACAGAATCGGCACAAAGAATGAACTCTTCTCCATTCAAATCATTTACTTACATGGGCCACTTGAGTCGTTCTCTGTGTACTGGCTTCTTTGAAATGTCGCCAGCGCGATCTAAAACATTCGCACTTCGACTCGGGCATGTGCAGCCGCTGGCATGCGCCGCCTGGTAAGGTTTAGAAACCAGGTCAGCTTTGACAAGTCCACAGACATCGAATGGAAGTAGTAACTTGCCCCTTCCGAACGGGACTCCCTAGGTGTTGAATATAGAGCTTCAATACGATGTTGGGTGTGACCATGAAAATAAGGAGTCGTTTGTTTTACTCGTGCTGTTTGATCTCGTATATCCTCGTCATCAGGGCTGGTAGTAGACTTTCAAAGCTCGTGGGCGCCACAGGTGCACATGCCCGAATTCAAGTTGCTGTTCTGGGAACACTTGGAGATTCACAAGTTCAGTGAATACATTCTGGGGACACAAACTCTGACAATGAAAGGAGATGTGAAATCATAAAGGAAAAATGTTCTTGAAGACAACGATGGGGTTGGTACGACGTGCATTTTACAGAAGAGAGATCAGGAAACGAACACAAGACATCCAGGAGGGTGAAGGTACATGCAACACGGCGCGATTCACGCCTGTTCTTCCTAAGGACCTATCTTCATAAACTTTGTAAGAACATCTTCGGATCCTCGCTTAAAGGCTTCAACACCACGAGCTGGATCCCATACGCGGGATCCTTTGCGAGTATGGGAGGGGGACGGACCACCTGCCGAGGAGCGCGGAGTCACGGATGAGATTACAGGAGGTGAGGATGCGGAGGAAGGGCTTAGGTCGCCAGTTTCATCTGATGCCAGCGCGGTTGGTGCTCTGTGATCGCGTGAGTTAGAGGGTAACAGCGAATGATGAGAATCGAGTGTGGGCGGAAATAACGAAGAAGTTGGAGCATGTGTGGCCGCAACAGTGGAATGACTGTTGGTCCCAGTAGACGTCGACCAGTTACGCCTCAAGCGTTTGTTCATCAAGCTCAATTTTTCCGCCACCTCGGTCACGGGCACGAATGTCGTGACCTGGATACTCTCCTCACGCACTTCCCTAGGATCCGTTTGCACGCCGATTGAACGGTACTTCAGAGTGCGCTTCACCATCCCGATGCTAGAGCTCCGTGTTCGCGATCTCATCATTGTTTCTTCCTCGGAGTCTACCTCATCCTCAACATCTGCATCTTGGCTGCTCGTCTCTACCCTGTCTGGTTCACTTTCGAGGCCGAGAGGACTTGAAGAGAACACGGACAACGGAACCTTGCCAGCACGTCTCTGTGAGAGAGGACCATCCGACGGATGATGTGACTGGAGTGATGGCGGGAAGCCGACTAGTGGGGATGGCATCGGGGTACGGAAAGCAACCTTCCTTTCTGGGGTAGCAAAAACAGGAAGGTGGGAGAGTGGTGTAGTCAATGATGACCCTTCAACAGGAAACACCCGCCCCGGAGCGGGACGCGGTCGTTCTTCCCAAGGAAAGACGCGCTTCACCTTCATGGGATCCGGAGTTGGAGACCCATTTTCCTCCCCGATGATGTTGCGATATTCCCTTTGGCGGCGCAGCATCTCTGAATTGGTAGGCGCAAGGGACGGAGTGAAAAACGCATTTGGAGTCGGCTGCGGTTTGGAGGGACTAGGCTCCATCGTGGTTAACGAGGTTTCAGAAGATGAGGGTGAAATCGATGACCAATTATGGTCGACGTCCCATACTCTGGGAAAGTACGTGTTTGTTGGAACGGGCGTAACAACATTGGGAGGCGTCTCAACAGCAGAGTTCCACATCAGAGGCGTTAGAGACAAGTCTTCCCCTCCTGACTTTCGCTGTTGCGATTGAATTGGAACAGTCTGAGCTTCCCCTTCCCGGGTATTGCGATGAGACTTGTATGGAGCGCGGACATAACGGAGAGGTGTAGGAGGAAGAGATATCAACCGTGCATGGGGAGTAGGTGGAACTTCACTGGCTCCTGGAGTAGGAAGCGTCGTCCATCGGACGGGAGAACCTGACGGTAGCGACAAAATTTGTCCAGGAGGTGTAGATGGCTCTGGCATGGTTGTGGAGCGTTCCGCTGGGACAGGGGTAGATTCGGGTGTTTCTGTCTTGTCTATCAGTGCCTGTACCTGCTTCCTCTCCGCACGCGTTCGAGGGCGGATCAGATCGAAACGCCCCTCAAGGGGCATGGTTTGATATTCCCCTTCACCGTGGGCCCGAGGCACTGATATTCCCGACGCCCCCATACCTTCAAGTGCCGCGCGACGTAACTCTTCAAGTCCCAGTGTTCCACCTGCGACTATGGAACGATGAAGGCCCTCTTCGTTCCATGCAGAAGTATATCTGGTAGGTTGAAAAACAGGTTCGGTAACTTGCGACCGGTAATGCCGATCGTATACGCTGTACCAACGGTCAACAAGTGAACCGTAGTCGTACGCACGCTGCAGAGTAGCAGGAGTTTCAGTAGAAGACTCCACGGCCATGTCGGCGGACTGTGCAGAAGAGCCCTGCGCACGGGAAGGAATCGAGTGCCAAGGTTTATGAGGGCCTATGAAGTGGATGGCTGATATTTGAGATCCAAAGCGCCGATATGCCGGGGCGTAGCTAAAGCGATCCAGTCAGGTGACCATTAAAACCGCAAGGCTCGATATGACTGACGTATAGATAGCTGTTGGCGTGGTGTTGTACGTGAAGCTGAGTCTGTTCCAATTACTGCCTCTCCACTCGTTCAGAAGACCCTGATCTGCCCCATCCCAAGTACCTTTGGTGTTTAAGAGTTCCCGAAGCTCCTCGAACTTATCCTCGCCGGGTGACAATACCATCACACCGGAGTTGAATATATCTGGCCATCCGACATCCGGGACGGCGGAGAACTCGTGATCGAGATGGAAGAGGTGGGATAGAGGGCCCAGAGGAAGTACATCCGCATCCAGAAATATTACCTTAGAGTACTGCGTGAGACGGAATGCATGCAATTTTGTCAGGGCCGTATCTAGGTCTGGGCGCCCTGAGACCAGAAAGTAGCGTCAGATTGAAGGAAATATGACTAAAATGTCGAGGGAGTGATAAGACAGGAGGAAACAACGTTGGATGGATCCATACCCCCAGATGTGGGGAAGAAGCAAGCAGGCACACGTAGGCGAGTGAATCGACGCACCACGCGGAAGTGGCCGATAACGCCACTGCGTATGGACTCGTGATGTATAAAATGTAAGGGAAGAACACGCACCAAGTATAGTCAGGGATTCGGTATCAGGTGGGACGATTATTTCGACACCAACGACCACGTTGAACGCTTTCCTGAGGAGCCTGATGGAGGTGACATCGATTGTCTCTGGTGTAACCAGACACACGGTCTCATATTCGACTGTTTGATCTGATGGCGGGAGAGAATGTACATCCTTCAATGAAGCAGCGACGGTGAGCGCGCCTGGGAGATAGGCGTCGGAAGTGAGTAGCGTGACAAAAGCATAACGAATGGACATGGTGAGTGTAGGGAGAAACAACAGAGTGTAGTAAGATGCAACCTGTAAAGAGATAAGTTAGAATACAAACGAGCAAGAAAGAGACGCTGCCAGCGATGGTGATGAGTCCACTCGCTGAAACATCTTTCTGAGGCTATCGGCAAAGCAAACACGCGTCAATTCGGGTTGACACAGGGCCAATTATCAGGTTTATTTCAGTCGAACATGCGCCCAACAAGTAGCACCCAATGGCTTGACGATACAAAGGTGTTCTGTCTTCAGCTCCAAGGACACCCGCTCCGAATCCACAAACGTAGCTTCTTGGTGTGAGTGCTTGAGCCTTGGTGAACTTTTCGTATACTATCTGAATCACGTGATCAGGTGACAGAGTCACCGCGATATCGTCTCGACTGTAATTAAATCAGGACAACCATGTTAGACATCTCGCTCAGCTTTAACCGTACGCACCCATTCCACAACTCCGACAAGAATGTAATCTGCTGAAATCATAAGCCAGAAGCAGTCAAAGGGATTGCGGAGTTCAGTAAGCAGACAAAAAGCCTCATCTTTATGCTTTTTCCTTATCATTCTCCAGTTGAGGTCGCCATCCACGCTATCCTTTACGTTCGCCAGATATACCCACCAGATCTGTTTGTGAGAAGAAAGAAGTACGATGTGCCGGTGTTTCAGTCGCGTCACCCTGCTCTGAATGAATACATCTCCGGCGCGGTCAAGGCCATTGCCGATGAGCTCGTTTTGGTGAGTTGGCAACTTAATTCCCGTCGATAGTAGAGCAGCTCTGGACTTCCTCACGCAGGGGAACATCCAGAAGGTGGTAGTCGTGATAAAAAACAAGGACCAAGTTGCCCTTGAACGATTCATTTTTTCTGTACAAAACATGATAGAAGTCGAGGCTTACAACAGGGACCTCAGGTAAGGCAGACCAGTGTCCCATGGATTAGGTTGACCCTTGCGTCATGCCAGTGTCCAAGAAGCGATGTCGTCTGCGACTCTCAGTCTATATTTTCGCGCGTTTCTAGTCAAGCTAAGTATGATCGAGTCTCAGCTGGGCGCGCTTGAGCCCCAAGGTAGCTGCCTTGTACTATCAATTCAAGTAATTTATGCCAGCTATGTTACAGACGAAGCCTCGTTTGCAATACTATTGGAGCTTCATGATGATAAGGAGGCACCAATTGGGCCTCAAGATGAGGTGAATCGGGAACCACCCCCATGGGTGCCTGCCGACAAGCAGTATACCACCGCAGGGACACCAGATGATGCTCAGCTTCATCTCCTGCGAGCTGCTGAAACGGGTATAATCAACGTGAGTCCCATGATACTCAACCGCGAAGATTCCCTCTTTGACGAATGTCTTAGCTCTCTCTCGCTGTACAGGAATCAGAAGAGAAACTTAGAAGGCTGAAAAAGCCGCACGAGAAAAGTGATTCCGACCAAAACTGGAAAGAAAGCGAGAAACCTATGTAAATCAGAAATCGCTCTGCCTGTATGTTGATGATGACCGTCGACTGAACCCTACCTTGAAGCACTAGCTTAAATGCGGATGACCATGGGTCCGTGTAAAAGTATACCAGCGACATGTGCGGCAGTAAAAGGAACACAGTAGATCAGTACTAAGCGTCCACTCGTATACGTTGGATAATAGGTATAATTCGCTCCCACTCTTCCATTGCCTACGAATGTTGAAGTCAGTCTAACATCACAGGGATATAAGATGTCTTACAGATTGGTAGAATTCAATCTCCCCGTCAGCAAGGTTGTTCAGCATCTCTTTCATCTCTGCTTCCTTTGAATACTGGAAAATAGTTTGCTCCCTCAGCGTCTCATCGCTGAAGGCATCAGAAGTTTCATGCGCCGTAGTAACTGCGTCTTGGAGCTAATTTCCATGGCAAATTTTAACCTCGAAACGGAACGAAGGAACTACATACCTCTTTGATCTTGACGTCTAATTTCCGCATCTTCTCTACCCGACTTCGGTCGTCATCTGCACCGCGAATTGCGTCTACCTTATCCTTGAGGTAAGCGCTCAGTCCCAATCCTGTGCTTCCTGCATGGCCAGATATCACCGCCGACAGGCGATCGCGTTCGAGTGTAACGCCAGACAAGTAGTCAGAAAGTTCCTCAAAATCGAGCTGCTTCTGATCACGAAGCTTTAGAACAGCCCGATTCGCATGGGAATAAGTAAGGAGCGAGTGAAGATGTACGAGAAATGGGTCAGTGGTCGTCTGCGTCTGGCGGGAAGTGATGTCATAGCAGGGCTGAAGAGAGGTATGAAGATCGATACCTTGTGACGAAGCAGTGCAGAAAATTCAAGGAGGGTGTTCGAGAAGTGATTGAGCGGATCTGTAATTCCCGATTCCAGAAATCCGAGGCCCTGAACGGCAACAGCGAGGTCGTGATAGTCGGCCGTAAGGTCTTCATCGGATTCCATTTTGCCTCTCGTTTAGCCTCAGAATTCCCCGTAAAAAATGTAAACCCCACCAACTTACCATTCGTCCGCCCACGGATACGATTCCAAAGGCGTTCACTGAGGACAAGACCGTCCTCAAATTTGTCAACCGACCCGCGCATGTGTAAGAAGCGCTCGTCGGGCTTTCGGACTCGGGCAAAAGCGTTCAAGAGCGTGTCTGAGATGTTGTCAATAATTCCCGGCGTGGGTTCAGGTCCAGGAGGGTGAGCAACGTGCTGGTGCATGAAGACATGCTGTTACAGAACCATAGTGAGTACGGTTAGGAAAGAAACGAATACCATACCCATTCTGTGGACTCAAAGAAGGCGCGAACAAGCGTGCTGCGTTGCAGAGTAGGATGTCGTGCTATCCGCTGCAAAAACCGATGAAGACTTCTCCGAGTCAGTTCAAGAGACTTGACAGCTCCTGAATGGACCTACTCTAATCGACGGCGCTCCATGAATTCGGGGCTGAATCTATCGCCAGTAATATACTCTGAAAGTAATTGAGTATTGTTTTGGACACCCTGGGGCGAAACATACCAAGCCGGTGCTTGTCCGGGAGTGCTGGTACTACGCATGCCGGGAAATCCTTTACTAGGTGATCCCGCAAGAAGACGAAATCTGTGAACCGCCGACGGGACGACGGATTGAGGGAAGAGAATATGGGAAGATTCGTCTTTTGCCGGAGTAAGTACGGAAAGCACACGAAATAAGAAACGTTGCAGACCTTTGCTGTGACCAGGTAGGATACGTATGCATCCTTTGTCTCTGCGAGCTCTTTCACGGGATCCTTGACCATCGTGATAAGGTATCCTTCCCACTTGGGATCGTGAGGTCCGCGCGGCTCCTCGACGCCAGCCGTGCTCTGCTTGAACCCAGGTCCCGAGGGATGTACCCGGGGATCGACATCATAGGGTGCGGAGGCGGACTCCCAAGTGACACTGTCGAAGACGTCCTCCTCGTCACCGTGCATAGTTTGCGAGTCGTCCTCGAATGCGCTGTGATCTCAGTAACGATAAAGTGAGACGGAACTATCGTTAAGTCGACGACGGGTGTCGAATGTCGTTGCTCAGCTCGCACGTCTAGTATAAGTGGAGTCGTGACCACGTGACAGTCCCGCATTGAGCTGCGAAAGCGGAAAGAGGGCGTTGCACTGTCAAACCACAACAAACGCTTTCTGGATGCGCCAATATCTCTGCCATACGGTGTGGTCGCTGTTGGCATTGCTCAGCGCGGTCTCGCTCGCCCTCGCCTATGAAGTCCCATTCTCGGACTCGGACTACTCCAGGCAGGTGTGCTCGGGCATGTGGGGTGGCCCCGAGACCTACATTAACGGTACGCGCTAGCAGTGTGTCCCTGATGATGGTTACAAATATTCAGTTCTGTACCAGTCACATTCGACGCTAGCTCGTCTCAGGGCCAGGTAGCCATGGTCATATACGAGTGGAAAGACGTCAAGTACCTAGGCAGAGTCACGTCAGAAACAGACGATTCTCTCCCCGTGAGTGACACATATGTCGCTGCGCCCACAGCCCACTCACGACGATCTCATATCAGCAGAAAACCTATGTCTGCACAACGGATGCTGTGAAATCTGGCTTGTGTTCCTATGAGAACATTGGAAAATTCATCTTTGGCACCGAGGACCCAAGTGATCACACACTCATAACACAGACCACCTTCTGGACCGCGAGTGTTGCACTTGACCCGACAGGTGTTGCGGAAAGCAATTCTCCCTCCTTTTGGGAGGATCCCCAAGGGAATCCAACCCCTCCCTCAGAAGATAACACGTCACCCTGGCTCTCAAGGGGTGTTGCGCCAGTCGCGGTTCATGTTATTCCGCGTGATGATGATCCCCTAAACCCAAGTCCCTCAGGGACGCTAGCTTACACATCTCCCATACAATACCACGTCCGTAAGACAGGATACTATTGCGTAGGCAAGTTGGTCTTTTCTAACATGATGACGGACCCATCATATCCTTTTCCTACAGCTATTGTACCTGTCACAGTGATGACTCCAATTGCCGTCCGTTGGGGCCCATCTGATGTCCCTTTCCATCCCACATACAACGGCGTCGTTCTTTTCAGAAATACCTTTGATGGTCAACTTCCTGCGGGTGATTACCCAAAAGTCAACGTAAGTTCTCCTTTTCACCTCCATAAACACACTTACGGATGCCCCGTAGTTCTACCTCGTTATGTTCTTTGCATATGTGCTGTTCGGCTCAGCCTGGGCGTATATTTGCTACAAGCACATTACGGAACTCCTACCTATCCAGGTGCGCATTCTCATATATAAAGGAATATCAATCAGCTTATCACGTATATGCTATCCAGTATTATCTATCGGGTCTGATCGGGTTTCTTGTCATAGAGATGGTAGCAAATTGGGGTAAGTTACTACATCTACTTGGAAGGGGATGTTTGCCTAATTACTGGCAGTGTACTATAGGTATCTCAACGCTCACGGCAAGAACATGGCATCAACTTTTTTCCTTTTTGTCGGTCGGTGCATTTCGCGTAGTTGAATCAGCCCGCACTAATCTTCGCAGTCGCCATACTCGACGCCGGCAGGAATGCATTGTCATTTTTTATGCTGCTAGTCGTGTCGCTTGGTCTTAGTGTCGTCCGAGAATCTTTGGGTAACACAATGTTGAAATGCAAACTCCTGGCTGGGGCACATTTCATCTTTGGAGGTGCGTTATTTATCGAGTGCCATGATTCTCCCACTTATGGTCGTTCAAGTATTATACGCTGTTGGGATCGTCGAACTTGAACTAGAGTCAACCTCAGCCTTGATCCTCCTTTTGTTCATCATACCTTTGGCGTTTACCTTGAGTGGTTTCCTTATGTGGATCCTATATTCGCTCAACGGTAGAGTGCACCTTCGTGTTACCCGCCAGAATTATTAACCCACATTTCTAGGCACGATGGCGCAACTGACCATCCGCAAACAACGGTACAAGTTGACGATGTTCAAGCGATTGTATTACATCCTGCTAGCGACGGTTGTCGTGATTGCCATCTTTTTTGTTGTCTCGTCTATGGCGTTCTCCGACCGGTTGGCCGAAGGTCCGTTCATTCACGATGGATAAATTCGCCCTTGATGGCTAATGACCTGATAGATTATGCTGCTAAGTCTTGGCGCATACGGTGGTGGTTACTCGACGGATACCTGGCGATACTCTACTTCATTTCGTTCTGGTCAATCGCTTACCTTTGGCGCCCGACCGAGAACAACCGGAGATAAGTCCTTCTCCCTTTTGAACAGCATTATACTTACCCGCAGTCCCGATATCCACGCTTGCTATGTCGGATGAGATCGCTCAGGAAGATGAAGACGCTGAAGACTATGATCTCGAAGCTCTTCAACTCCGAACTGCGGCCCGGGAAGACGATGAAGTTACACTTGTCAATAACCGTAGGGAACCTGAGGCGCTTGCAGAAGATCATGTCGTCTTTGAGATTGGCGACGAGGATGCTGCTAGCGATGATGAATCCGAGGGTGCAGGTAAAAAACGACGCGGGGAACGCAAATCCGTTGACGAGAATGAGACAACGGACGAGCGGACAGGCCTCATGGGAGGAAGGCAACAAAAGGATAGAAATGATTAAACCCTGAGTCAGTCTTTTCATAGCCTATGTTGATTAGGATCTGTAGAATACATGAACTCTATCACTCTGCCCTAGCAACTTCGAGATACATCCTACGAGGAATCTCTCACACGACCTGTGGACACCGTATAGAGACGAGCTGCAATGTTCATACTTTGGAGTTCCTGAAAGAGGGCACCGAATGAGTAAGCTGAGGTACCAAGACGCTTTTAACAAACCTGGAATAGCAGTTTCGCCGCATACGGAATGTACAGTTGAGAACATGCAGTCTTGTTCTTGCAGGCACGGCACTGTCACGGATCTCAATTACATCGCAACGTTTCTTAACGTGGATTATCATACCTCAAAAGTTTGTTTTTTCTGTGACGACGATATCAGTAATATGGAACCAACCGTTCGGTCAAATCACACTCACCAAGTTGGCAATCGCGGTGAGACCGCAACTAACCAGGAAGTTAAGTCTCTTAACAGTGATAACGACACCGAACACTTACATGTCACAGACATGCAATCGATAAGCATCACTCGCTTCGAACAAGCGCTCCTTCAGGAATGCCGCAACACCATGGGAGATCATACAATCACGTTCCATCTCTCCGAAACGGAGACCACCGTCACGACTACGGCCTTCCACAGGTTGCCTTGTCAGGATCTGCACGGGTCCTCTGGCGCGAGAGTGGATCTTGTCGTCCACCATGTGCTTGAGACGCTGATAGTACGTCGGACCAAGGTATATTTGGGCTTGAAGTTTCTTGCCTGTGTGACCATGGTACATGACCTCAAGGCCACGGGATTGGTAGCCTTTCTGGCGAAGGAAGGTCGAGACCGACTCGACCGTGAGGTCCGTGAAAGGAGTGGCGTCGCCCTCATTGCCAATAAGAGTGGCGACCTTCGACAAAAGGCACTCGACCAAGTGGCCGATAGTCATACGAGACGGAATGGCGTGAGGATTGATGACGAGGTCCGGCACGATACCCTCTGCAGTAAACGGCATATCCTCCTGACGGTACGTGATCCCAATCGTACCCTTTTGACCGTGACGGGAGGCAAACTTGTCTCCGATTTGTGGGACACGCGTAGAGCGAACACGGACTTTGACGAACTTCTGCCCCTCAGAATTGGTAGTGATCAGTACTTGATCAACGATACCATTTTCGGTACTCTTTAGAGGTGTCGAGACGTCCCGTCGTGTGTGTGTCCGCGTCCGTTGTCCTAACTCCTCACTATCCGGAGGGATTGGTGCTGTCTTTCCGATGATAATATCCTCACCCCTGACGTTTGTTCCTGGTGCGATGAGGCCGTCATCTTCCAATTTATCGTAGGTCCCGTGCTTCATGCGGAGGGTTGAATCGCGAGTTGGCTTCTCGAACTCTTCCAGTTGTTGGACTCCGCTTTTCTTCTCAAGATCCATATAGCTGCGGTAGTATATACTCCGGAAGAGACCTCGATCAATAGAACTTTGGTTCATGATGACCGAATCTTCTTGGTTATAACCACTGTAGCAGAGGATGGCGACAATGGCGTTTTGACCAGCAGGAAGTTCGCGGAATTTTAGATACTCCATAGAACGCGTGGTAGCAAGAGGTTTTTGTGGGTAGTACAAGATGTTGGCCATCGTGTCCATTCGAACCAAGAAGTTCGTGAGGTAGATACCCATCGCTTGTTTACCCATAGCGGATTGGTAGGTGTTACGCGGTGACTACAGAGGTTTAAGGCCATGATCAGTCCACAGTCGAAGCAGCACACACCTGGTTGTGATCAGGGAAAGGAATAATACTGGCACAGACACCAAGAATCATACTAGGATGAATCTCGCAGTGAGTCCATGTATGCGCACTGATTCCAGCCTTTAATCGAGCTGCGGGGTCAAAATCTCCATCATTCTCGTGGGGGTTGATGCCTGCGGATTGTAACCTGGAATTCTCCAAGTCTTCCGGCGTCATGGAGATCATTACTGTTTCCTCCTCCTCGGCATCCAATAACTCAATTATCCCAGTCTTCACCAGTTGTTCCCACTTGAACTCTTCGCCATCATCGTCGCGGTAGCCCTGATTAAGCCATTTGATATGCTTCTTCTGCAGGGCAAGCTGCTGATTTTCGACGATGAAGAGAGGTCGACAAACCCGCCCTGCATCAGTGTAGAGACGAAGTTCTCTCTCACGAATATCACGGACTACAGAAACTTCAGGACTGATGTCATCTTTTCGACGAAGTTTTTTGATCGTCTTGACAAGGTTGGCGGGATCACGATGCACGCCCATCCAGACACCGTTCACGAAAACCTTTGTGCAGGGCGTCGACGAATGTGCATTCTCTTCCAGTGATTCGAGACCCCATTCTTCCAGGAATTCGATGACTGGAGCAGAATATGAACCGACAGAGATACAAGCCATTAACGCCAAGTTCTTGACAAGACCACAAGCTTGTCCTTCCGGGGTTTCCGCGGGACAGACCATTCCCCAGTGTGTATTATGCAGCTGACGAGGCTTCGCGATCTTCCCCTCCCGTCCGAGCGGGGTGTTACAACGACGAAGATGGGAAAGGGTGGAGGCATAGGTGTATCGATTAAGCACCTGGGATACGCCAGCTTTCGAAGCCATGGATTTCTTCTGATCGCCCCAGTTACCGGTGGCCAGCGAGTACTTAAGACCATTGGTGATGGTTTGATGTTTGACGGCCAATGAGAGATTAAACTCTTTGTGGGTCTCGACGCACTACAAACAGTTTGAAAATATAAGACAGTACGAGCACATTTAAACATACCTTCTGAAGGTATCGGTAAACATCCCTCGTCAGCTTCTTGAAGAGCATCCGAAAGAGGTTTGCAAGTAAGGGTCCAGCGAGATCGAGGCGCTTCTTGCCGAAGTGATCACGGTCGTCGAGCTCTCTGCGTTCCAGAGCAGCGAGCAAGAGTCGATGGATCATGTAGCCGAAGAAATACGCCTTCTTTGATTCCGAACCTTCTGCCATGGAAACATGTGGTAGCATTTCCTTCTGTAGAATCTCTTGGGCATAGCGGATACGTCGCTCTCTGGAAAGACCGGTGGTGGTACCTCGATTCCCAATAAAGTCGAGAGCCACTTCACGGTCCTGAATGACGAAACCTTCGTCAATACATGGCTTGAGCATCTCGAGCATTTGAGAGTCTTGCATATCATAGCATATGTGCTCGAGGATATCACGGTCTGAAATTACACCAAGTGCACGGAAGACAACCCAGACGGGAATGTCGACGCGAATGTACGGGATTGTAGCCTTCATGACATTTCCGATCTGAACGAGCGTAAACGCAGGTTCTGTTAACAAGTTTAATACCTACAGAGCGTTCTTGGTTACGGTGGAACATTTTCACTTGGAATTGACTAATTGTTTTTCCACCTTTCTCAACGGCACTCCGTATTTCGGCAAGGAAGCTGATTGGAGAAGGTTGGGCCTTTGCGAAGACGTAGACATGATTCGTCGCCATGCGTTCCTGTGCGATAAGGACCTTTTCGGATCCATTTATGATGAAGTAACCCCCAGAATCGTATGGACATTCGTTGAGGTCGTACAAATCTTGGTCTTGCAGACCTCTGAGAATGCAAAACGTGGACCGCAGCATAATGGGAACCTACAAGAACAGATTATCTCTAGTGGCACGCTCACATGCAGAAATACGTGCCTTGCCAATCCAGACCTTTGTCGCATCCTCAGGAGCCTCATGTCCCTCAGACTCCCAAATCACATCTCCGGGAACGCCATCTGGATCTTCGCGACCTAGTAATACCCTCTTCCTCATCTCGATATACAGCGGGGCGGAGTACGTCAAGTTCCGCAAACGCGCTTCCTGAGGGAAAACGGGGACTACAGAACCGTCTGCTTCTGTCACAGTTGGTCGCGACAGGTATATTTGCCCAAACTTTATCTCGTAGCGTCGCGTCATGTCCGATTCGTGACCAGTATGTTGGTCGGCCTGGTCGAGTATGAGGTCAGCATTTTCATCGACCAGCTCCTGCATAGTGTTTTGGACGAATTCGTCGAACGAGTCTAGCTGTTGCCGAACGAGACCTTTCTGCTCGAAGAAGCCGGTAATGACGGTCCAACAGTCTTCCTGTGTTATCTCCTCGTACTCCTCTTCTTCGTCACCCATTCCGTAGCTTGGGTCATCGTATGAAAATGTGTTTTGAGAAGGGTCGGCATCTCCAAGAAATGCCTCAGAAAACGTCAGTAGCAAAGTTATGGTTATCGGTACCTTGGCTCATGGCGGACGAATGGAGGACTTTGGGACGTTAGAAACGAGAGCGGGGTCAGGCCTTTTTAGTAATACCAGCGCACAACACTTCTTCAAAGTAGTCTAGAGAATGTCGGCGACGGCAATGACGGTAGGAAGACGAGATTGAGCGCGTCGGCGTTGACGAGTACTAGGAAGCCTTGTTGGTGCTTGTTGGTACTGTGGGGAATTCGAACTCCGCTTCGCGGGAAGAGACACGATGACTAATTAAAATTTCCAAGTCTACAAGGGACACTCGCTCAAGAGTCTGTTCATCTTTCCAAGTGCACTACTGGCATATCCTCCCTGTGTTGACGATCATCGATATATCCACTCCGATTTCTTTGTCTACTTACACCAAAGAGCACTGTGTGGTTGAGGTAATGGTAGAGCTCGTATAGGTCGGCTCGTAGACCGTACTGCTCCACAGGTTCGCTTTTCGGTATATTCTTGTGGTAGCTGGAGAAGAATGTGCTCGGAATCCCCCCAAAAATGCGAGCAATGGCAAGACTTTGCAATGCTTCAGACTGGGCGAGTCTAATCTGCACATATTCTACTCACTCGGCTTCATTGTGCCCGAAGTATGAAGAAGGGTCGAATATGACTGGCTGTCCGTTGAGGCGATCAATTCCCGTATTCCCACTCTGCCCGGCTCAAAGTCGTCAAGTGTGCAAGGAGCTAATTCCCACAACATACCCAAAGGTCACCGTGCAGGAGGACTGGTTCTGTTCTCAATGGGCGGAGCAGCCACGGTATGACTCTTTGCAATGAGCGCGCCGCTAGACAAAATGTTGCTAGCCACAACCTACCTCGCCCTTACCTCCTCGCCCTTGGCAATCAACTCCGTGCTCCCACGTCTACCTTTGAGCTTGAGTAGGAGATTCTCGATCATGGTGCTGTAGCATTCCTCCCAGGTTTCAAACCATCCGTTCTCCTGCCTGGTTGCCCCGCAGTAGGTCGGAACGTCGAATCCATAGCCATTGCTGCTCTTGAAGGCGTGGAGTTCGGTTGCAATTCTTTCACCCAGGAGCTCCGCGGACTTCCCTGACAAAGATCCCATGTCCTTATGCTCGGACAGGAAGTAGGGTCGGCCGACCGCCTTGTTTGAATCGCCATCGACTACTCCGTATGCGAAAACCTTGGGTGCCAGCCCTGGAGCAGCATCATTAATGGCTTTGAGTGACTCTGCCTCTCCAACGTATTGATCCGAATCAGTAACGTTGCCGAGCTTTGCGTAGTATGTGTTCCCTGCGGAGGAAGTAACAATGGGCAGGCTGAAAGTGAACTGTGCGTCGGGCTCTATGCTTTGAAGCTGCGGAAGAAATATCCTGGCGATGTCTGCCATGATGAGAAGAGTCAGCCCGGGCCAAATCTGACGCGACGGAGCTCCGACCTTTAAATTCCCATCGTTCCCGGTTCGAACATGGATTCCAGGTTAGACATCCAACCCACGGGAGGACAGCTGGCGATCGTCACGGTATACCCATAGATTTATCCTTGACATGTTCAGAAATCTAGCCCAGCGACCTTTGTCTGTCATCTACGGGAGAAGCACCTCAACCGCTCCTGCCACAGTCACAGAACAGAAGGTTGCCCCTATAGACCAGGCATCGTTAAACCTAAACAAGGCTGTCCCCGCTGTCAAGGGATTCTTCCCGCTCAACGAGCCAGCTGTAGGCTTGGCTTATACCAACACGGTTTGTTCACCCCCTTGGTCAACAGCGTTCTCAAAGTTGACTGTCCTCTCCTCTAGGACGTTTTCCCACAAAACAAGGAACTCCCGGTGCTGTTCCAGCCACTTACCATCAGAAATGTCCTTTTCAAGAACAGGATCTGGGTGGTACGTTCACCCGTGCCTTCTTTGCCGACGAGCCAATAACCTTCCGGAAGTCTCCCATGTGTCAATACAGCGCCGACCGCGGACATGCCACTGACTGGCATCTCGTTCACCTCGGTGTTTGTACATCTAACCTCCCGCGGTATCAACTCTTATCTTCACCCTCCTAGGGCTTTGCCTCCCGTGGTGTTGGAGCCATCATAGTCGAGGCAACGGCAGTTGTTCCCGAAGGGCGTATCTCCCCAGAAGATATGGTGGGTATCACTCGCATTGATCACCGGTCGATCTCATTGCCGTCCAGGGGATCTGGGCAGACAGCCACATAGAACCGCTCAAGCGTATCGTAAACTTTGCGCACGCACAAGGCACTGTAATCGGAATACAGCTTGCACACGCTGGTCGAAAAGCATCCACTTATGCCCCATGGGTTCACTCAAATGCAGCTGGGACCCACAGGACCGACAAATATGTCGCTCGCGAGGAAGAAAATGGATGGCCGGATGATGGCGAGTCGCATACAGTCCATGCGTTCACTTGGCTGACACGTTGTTTCAGTCTATGGCCCTTCCGATCTGCCATTCTCCGATTTATTTCCCAATCCCAAGGCCATGTCAGAAGGGGACATCAAACATGTCGAGGATGCATTTCTCGCAGCCGTAGACCGCTGCAAGTCAATCGGATGTAGGGTTCTCAGCTGTTTTTCGATGGCTGATCCAGACTGACTTGAATATCTAGTTGACTTCATTGAAATCCACGGCGCTCATGGCTATCTTGTGCATGAATTCCTATCTCCCTTGTCAAACACGCGTGCTGACGCATACGGCGGAGACCTCTCAAACCGAATGCGATTCCCGTTGCGCCTTGTCAAACGAGTGCGTGAAGCTTGGGCGGACAAACCGCTCTTCGTAAGGATAAGCGCGACGGATTGGGCCGAAGGAGCCGAGAAGGGTGATGATGGAGAATGGAAACAGTGGGGTATCGAGCAGAGCAAACTCTTCGTTGGTGAATTGAAGACTCTCGGGGTCGATCTTGTTGACACAAGCAGCGGTGGTAACTGGGTCCAGCAGAAGATCCCGTTGAAACACGGCTACCAAGTACGCATTTTCTGGTGGTCATTGTGGCCTAGCTAACGTGTTTCGCGTTCAAGGTCCCATTTGCCGCAGAATTGAAAGCTGCACATCCGGATCTCCTCGTTGGTGCGGTCGGCCTGCTCACCGACCCCGCGGAAACCGAGTCATACCTCAAAGAAGGAAAATCTGACGTAGTTCTTCTCGCCAGAGAGCTTCTGAGGAACCCTCACTGGGCTTTGACCGCGGCGCGCGCCCTCGGAGTCGCCGTAAAGCCTGCAGTGCAGTACGAACGAGCTTGGACAGATATGTTGGCACAGGCTGGCAAGTAAAGCAATGATTCATGAGTGGCTTCCATATGTTGGGTTGAGAGCATATCCCATACATGTCTACAATAGATACCTTGGACAGTTCCCCTCGTTTCTTTACCGGGAGATGTCTTCACGAGGAGCGTTCCAGCATTTCTTTAGCAGCCCTGTACTTCGTCTGGGATTCCGCAATAACGGTTTCACTAATACCCCAGCCCTCCCCATTTCCATTTGGTCCAGTCTCAAACCCTTTCCGGTAGCCGGCTGCTGTCAAATAATCCCGCACATACTGCTTGTCAAAACTTGGCTGTGGTTTCCCTGGAGAATAACCAGCCAGTGGCCAGTATCGTGACGAGTCAGGAGTGAGCACTTCGTCCACAAGGATAAGTTCTTCTGGTCCGTTCTCTGAGGGAACGAGGCCAAACTCAAATTTGGTATCCGCGAGAATCAGACCACACGACAGAGCGTGCGCCGCGGCCGTCTTGTATAGGTCAAGCGCAATCCCGGCAACTCGTGTATACAGTTCCTCACCAATCAGTTGAGCGGCTAAAGTGGGCATTAGCGACATTCTTACAATAGCCAGAGAACACCCCAAATGCCTTTTTCTGGAGATATGTTTTCATCGTGGGCCCCCTGCTCAGCCTTGGTGGATGGTGTGACGACAGGCTCGTCCAACTTCTCAGACTCCGCCATACCCTCTCTTAGACGGATTCCATGCATCGTACCAGATTTTTTATACTCTCCCCATGCCGAGCCTGATCCAGCCGTGCTGTGAGATGCAAGGTATGGACGAGTACCTGAAGACACATCGCACCAGTCAGATACCCCCTGACGATGGCTTCTATGGGGATGACTTTCGCTTTCTTCACGAGCATCGTGCGTTCCTCGAGCTGGTCCCTGTATTGCTTTACCTCTTCCGGCATCTCGTCGACGTCGACTGTGATGAGGTGGTTCGGGACGATATGTTGGAGCTTTCGAAACCAGAACAAGGATATGCTCGTCAGCACCTTCCCCTTTTCTGGGATGCCCTGTGGGACAGGTCGATCATTGAGCTGGATGATGGAGGATGGGGAGAAGACGGTCACGAACGTTCTTCAGGATGACATCGTACACTGATATTCTGTCGGTTGCAACAAACAGGAGGCGGTCTTCGGATGAAGTAGCGTAGATGTCGCGTACTTTCCCTCTCGAAATCAATGTGAGATCAGGTAAGTTAGTGGTGAGCAGCGCGGATGCCATTTGAGGGGCAGACGACAGCGTCTTGAAGCTTTGAAGAGCGAGGATTAGGTATGGCTGTCTAAATATTTTACATAAATACCGTATCGGAACGACACGCTACTTGAGTCACGTCCGACAAATTCCTTGCCTATGCTACAACACCTTTATCTGTTCTATACCAAACATTGAACTTGGAATAATCTACGTGCCATGCCATGTGCAGTCTGTCAGATGCTTGGAACCAACCTTATAGGGAAGTGAGAACCGGTTCACCACCTCGAGAAGAGCACACCTACAAATCATATTTCACTAAGTCGTCGATATTCACGAGAGCAGCAGAAGCTAGCTGCCTTGCCTCAAGCCACATCCAAACCTGCGAAAAATGCATGTTTAGCTGCTGACAAGCATGGTCGTGACAGAACTGACCTTTAATAATGCCCCGAAGTTGCCCGAAGGTATGTGTGTCATCGACTCCTGAGCAGTCATTTGCCTCCCAAGCTGCCTCAGAATAGGTAACGCGCTTTTGAATAGATCCAGACTCGGATCCAACTGACGTCCAATCCCTTCAAGTAAAAGGATGGATATCACCGTGTTGATAAAGTCACCTTCCATCTTCACGTGGTGTTGCCGAACCGCCGTCAGCACGTCCTTTAAGATATCCGATATTTTGATTTGACCAAGAGAGAATGTCTTGCGCTTCACGGTTAACACGATATGTTGCATCTTCAGAGCAAACGTTTCCGTGTCAATGGCCAACTCGGGAGTCCGACAACGTTCCACCATGAGTTGGCCAGTACGATAACCATCAAACTCTGCAACGGCGCGGAAAAGATCAAGAAAGTTTTTCCGGTTCGTAGAGTTCAGTGTCGTGACCAAACCGGCGTCGATAAATACAACTTCCGGAATGTACTCTTGGTCCGAGATGTGCTGTAACTCGTCCCGCCATGCTTCAGGTGAGTTGCTGAGTTGCTTAAGCCTCGATACTATCGCGTCTGACTCAGTTGGGGGGTGAGTAACCGTGTCACTCTCGTTGTGTCCGGAAACAAGAGTATTAAACACGTGGCGTACAAAATCGGGGGTCGCAAGTGGCCGCGTGAACTTGATCATGATATTTCCTGGGTGAAGATCAGAATGAACGAAGTTGTCTAACAACAGCATGTTCTGATGAATGTGGTCAGCATAATAGCCCAGCTGGTGTTCTCTACATACCAGGAATGCGTCGAGACCGATGGTAGCAACATGTTCGTCGAAAGGTCCCCCTCCGTTTTTCAAGAAAAGTTCCAATGGTACGGCATGTTCGAATTCCTCCACTAAGATATCGGACGTAGAAAAGACTTTGAGGGGACGGGGAAATGTTACTGGGACGTTCCGGGATGCGAAGTTATGCTCGAAGGTAAGAAGATTTTCGGCCTCGTTGCGAAGATTAAGCTGTTGGTACATCATTTCACCGAATACGGTGGCCTCTTCGGGAAGAGATATCCACCGCATTCCAGGAAAGAGTGTGATGATGTTGGCAAAAAAAGTCATGATCGCGAGATCACGTTCGATCATCTTGGCAACTCGAGGGTGGAGGACCTTTATTGCAACTGATGCGGTGGGAACCGAAGGTGGAGGGTCCTGCAGTATGACCGGGGCCAGAGACCCGGCGGCGGACCTGGAATGACGCTTGGGTCCAAGATATGATGGCGGGATGAGATCTTGTTTGAGGATTGCTTTGTATACCTATAGGGATAAAATGAAAGGATACAAGGGCGAAAGAAACGCCAGGAACCTACCTGTGCAATGGCACCCGTTCCAATTGGGTTTTCGTCGAATTCTTCGAATACATCCTGGAATGGTCTCTGGAAGACTCTTTCTATAACTTCCTTCGTGTGTGCTAACGAATGAGGTGTTGCTTTCGAATGTGTCGTTCCCAATCTGTTGCAGAGCAAAGACGGGAAAAGATCGGCGCGAGACGCGGCCCATTGAGCGAGCTAGAGATGATTGGTGAAAGAGCATGCGAACGACTGGATATCAATCACCTTGATGAATGTCGGACCAGCGGCTTGCATTCTTTTCACAAGAAAATCATACCACCACACAGCACCCCATCGATCACCCTGCAGTTGCACATCTGGACTTCCGACCAACAGCATCGGCATAGTGATTATGACAGGGACAAATAGGTAGAACAGATGTATGAACCGTCTGGCCGTTAGAGTGGGTTCCCAGATATAGTCTTTCAGAAGGCCGATTATCCGGAAGCAAAGTGAGCGCTGAGGTTCTGCTGGTGAGCCGATCATGTGTTGGTCAGTGAATCGACGAGCACTATCCCGGCTTTCCGGACAAGGAATGAGGGTGGGGGACGAGAAGACGGAAGGTAAATGTAGCTGAGGACCCGGAGAGAGGTAGACAACCACCCCGCTGATGATAGGTACAAGCCAGAGTGTCCGCCATGTCCAAGGACGAGTGTGTAGCCTGAAGTATGGTGGTGAGAGGATCCGAGGATGCTGGCTCTTGTTGGTAACAATGAAAGTGCGACGGGTCGTAGTGTTGACCCCTTTACGTGTTGAGAGCACGTGAAATGATCTAAGAGGAGGAGAGAATGAAACGTGCCATCGAAAGAACATGACTGCAAGTTGCAGGGCTGGCACTGGGTGCCAAACGACCTCGCAGAAGCAGCTATGCGCTGGTCAGGACGTCGGGATGCAAGACTGCAAGCACCCGAAAGGCTGCTTTGCGCAGTCTCGTGAGCCCTGCAAGTGCAGCTTTTATTCGGAAATTGGCAACAAAGCTTCGGAAAGACTCAAACTCGTGGTAGCAGTACTCACTCAACTCCGAGTCAAGCCCATTGGTGTTAATCACGTGGTCACTCTGCTTGCCCTTCACCAAGTCACCGCGCTTAGGAGGCCAATGCGGTATTTAATTATTTTCTACCGTCGTTCATTTTGCTCGCCAACATTCAACGCGTGACATCCACCAAAGAATTGCTATCGCGGTCACTGCAACAGAAACCATAGTTTTGTTGAGCCTTGGGTCCGCCTGGTATGTCATATCTTCGCCGACAAAATTGGTGCATAAAAGGTAAAGGGTTTGGTGTTTTGCATATCAGAAAACGAATCTTTTCGCGTCTAGGCAGCTTCGTTCCACGGGACTGCGCAGCCGTCGCGAGATCTGCAAGGTGAGTGTGACGCTGGTCTCCCCGTGCACTCTACAGAACAGTCCATCTCTGGATAGATCGCTACAATTCAAGAATACGCGGGGATTTTGATAGTATGTTCTCATGAATATGATCATAGTTACAGCTCACTCCCTGTAGTAATGGTGAAGACCCGGACACCACGGAAACAGAAGCGGAGGTCTCTCGCTAGCAAGGACCACTTTGCGCGTTTAATTCGTGAAGCCGTGCTCTCCGATCCAGGCACCTCATCATCGAGCTCTCAAGGAGAGCCGAGCTCCAGTTCAGACTCAAAGAAGAAAACGGTCCCCACCGCGGCCACACTCAACTATGCCAACGTCCTAGTCATCGAGCGCTTTCAGGCTGCTGTGGAGAGCCGCACCTCTACATGCCAGAGACTCGAGCAGCTTATCCGTACCTCCGCCACATACGCCCCAGCTGTAAAAAGTCAGCTCATCAGTTGTTTGAGGGACGATTTCATTCGAGGCGACAAGACACGTCGTATCATCGAGGACTTGAGACGCTCTGATTTCATCAGCACACTACCTTCCGATGAGGGAATAGAGTACATGCGAAAGGATATTGCAGAGAGTACTCGAATACTTCTGGAAGGAAGCAAGGAGCTCCAGGCTATTGGAGACCGCATAGCTGCCCATTTATCATAGTACCGGGTATGGATCTTTAGCTGCTCATTTTCATGAATAACCGCAGTATAACTCTACTTAAACTTGTTTTCCATGCAATATTTCCTGTACATATGAATGTGTTGTCATGTTAAATGAAAGCAACTAGGGCGTATTGTTTTGTTTCGCATGCCGTTTGGCTCGGCACCGAGGACCCACCCACACTGCAAACCAAATCATCGGCGAGGTAGCAAGGCTTATCCCCGCAAGCAGGATGTAAGTCCATCCCGCTCCAAGAGCTTTCAGTATAAGGTCGATGACCGACACCATGGCGGCACCCAATGAACACCTCACTAGGTTGTTCTGTTAGTGTACCTAATTGTTAGTGGATCTCCCTAATTACAAGCAGGATGGAGACTTACACATGCGGTCACAGAAGAGCCGTGCGCCGGCAACAAGTCGACCAAGAGAGTTTGTACAGTGTTCATCAACGCTATTCCTGTAATGGCCACTAGAGAAACGAACGATCATGTGACTGCTCAGCGTTCACGCATGTCTGGAGATTCCTGAAAAAAAAACTTACACACTATCTGCAGCACTAGCGGTGCTGCCATGTTGACCTCTTCCTCAAGACACCAACCATAACCAGCACAACATGCGGTGTATACAATCAAGTGGAACGGAGTCATTCGCATTCTTGCTTGTTCAATCGGGAACGCTTCGTCCCTTACAACCTGTTCCGCAGAGACTGGGTTTTCTGGGTCCATCGACGCTTCCCGTGCGATCTTTTCCTTCAGTTTCCTGTAATCTCTATCCAGGAGTTTCCCTGTGACCAGGCCACCAATAATTGTTCCTCCACCAATGGCTAAAAAGCATAATCCAGTGTCGGTCTCGTTCAAGAACGGATACGTTGATTGGAATAGTGTGGAGATGGTGGTAGTCACAGCATAAAAGATTGAGTACACAATCCCGTTGAAAACCAAGAGATTCATCACATCGAGGTACGTCAGAATCCGAAGCGGGTTGGAAAAGGGTGGGGGAGGGGGCATCTCTGCCGTCGCGTCCCGCCGTCCGGCCCCAACAGTGGCAACGAGGGGTCGGTGAATTTTCGACGGGATTATGCTGCCGTCGCCGACGAGTCGCCGCAATGTTTCTGGGAGGAAACTATCGATTGCGTTAAATCCCTAGAAGGTGCAGATGACAACGGTGAACGTACGTCATCATAACGAGGAAACCTCCCGCAGAGAGAATACAAAGCAACCAAAATATCCATCTGTATCAAGCGAAGAGTAGTGAGGAAGCAAAGTGTCTCCATAGGTAATAGACTCACCGCCAACCTACAGTTTGAGCTAGGGCACCTCCGACGACGGGCCCGAATGTGGGACCAAACTAGTTCCCATCAATCAGTCCCCATTTTGATTTTTACAGAATGACATACAAGTGGGCCGAGGGTGAATAACCCAAAGAAACCCCCACGCTCAGCAGGAGTCGCGATATCCCCGATAACTCCAGCACCTAACTTGGGTCAACATCGCGATGACTCCGCAAAGCCTATATCAAATATTAAACACACCGAGTGCAACCGTACTCGCAGATCCAGTAGCTTGGACACAACGGAGTAACATTAATAACCAGTAATCCGAAGTCGGAACCAAGGCAAGGCCAATGCAGGCTGCACTCAGCACCAGCAAACATGCAAGAAAGATTGGACGTCGTCCCAGGCAATCTGCCAACAAACCCCAGAACATAGGAGCTGAATACGGCAGAACTGTCAGATCAACAAGTCTGGAATCCAGGAAGGTGATGTAGCTTACAAACACCCTGCAGGACCATGTACACTGTAACGGTCAAGTTAATGAGCTCAGTGGACTTGTTAAAGGCAGTAGCTATAGTGGGGATTGCTGGGAGGTATATATTGGCTGTCAACGGACTAGAGAAACATTGCACCGTTTGAGGTATTCCACTTGGCAGAACCAGACCAATTCGATAGCCTTACTTACCTGAATAACGCTGCCGCGGATGCCATGAGCACGATGAACCATTTTTCAGAGAGCGTGTAAATACTATATGGCTTTTCCGCTTCCTGTTTGATGCCAGCGTCGGGCTTCTTGGGAGGGACGAGCTCCCTGTTATCCTTGTCCACCACTAGTTCCGAGCCAAGCTCGGGACCAGAAAAACGATCGTCTTCAGGTTCTTGACGTTCAATTCGTTCAATTGCCATAGTACAAGGACAATTTGCTTCCGAGTCGTTGCACGTAGTATTAATTCGGGTAACAGGATGAGAACCAATCCGGCAACAGTCCGGCATCACCGTGAAACGTTGCAAAATTGTAAGATTCCCCGATATGGCTGAGTTCCCTTGACAGCAATTGCTTATGTCAGGCGTGATCTAACGTTCGGCATCGGTCCATTGTAATATCATGTTGTTGATAATAAAAATGAGCCGTGTCGTTTCAACGAGGTCCTTTTTATACCTGGCGCATTCGTCACTCAAACGGCATGATAGACTTTCGTCCAACGTGGTAGGACAGCTACGATTGGCAAGTCTGGCAGATTCAGGTGCCGTGTTTACACGAACGTTATCATATCATTCACTGCGAGGAAGTATGCAACGGCCGACGATGTACAAGCCCGTGGCGGCGAGTCATTAATTTGTTTGATGATGGACACAACAGGACTGATCCCAAGGCTACATGTACATACACAAAAGCTAATAGCTCTCTAGTCACGGCGGGATCAGGACGATGAATACTGGTACAGGCATAATTTAAGATATCCTTCGCTCCCAGCACGAGATTATGATTACGTTCGCCTGTGGAGATAAGTGGGCAAAACTACATGCGCGGGCGTTAATGGCAAACCCGTCTCTCGGACGACTAGATCCGAAAACGTCGGTTTGCTAGATTTGGTCACGACATTATCTTTCTTTAGTTGAAAGATCTGCTCAGAGGTAAGTGGTGATAACCAAAGTAAAGGTTGGTGTGATACCTGATCACGAGTTATGGTGAATATGTTGTCGGGTAGACGTTCAAGGACTGCACCCTGTAACATTCCTATGCTAGACGGGATAGATACGATGGGGCGCCACCGACATGTATAACGCAGCACCAAGTCGACGATCTCCTTGTAGGTGAAGACTGCAGGTCAGAGTCAGTCGAGGTGCAAAGGTGAGGGGTATTCTGACTAACTGTCCGGTCCCCCTGCCTCGATGATTTCTCCCGCAACCCGTCCCCTCGTCTCCGAAAGCTCGACTATGGCTTGGACTGCGTGGGCCAAGTCACCGACGAACACAGGCTGAAAGCGAGTAGTCCCCCCGTCAAACACAGGCATGAAGGGAAGGACATTCGCCAAGCTGGCGAGTCTCTGGGACTCCAAGGTGAACTCCGTAGTCCTAGAAAGCTAGCAGGGCTTACCGTGAAGAAGCTGTCTCCCGGACCAAACACTATACTTGGGCGAAAGACAGTAGCATCCGGACAGTGAGCGAAAATAGCCTTCTCCCCCAGTGCTTTAGTCCTCCAATAGGGAACGGCACTGTCGACGTCTGCACCTATGGCACTGAAGTGGATGAGTCTCGCGCCTACACCAGATGCGGTTTTCGCAACATTCTCCGCGCCCCTCCACTGCATAGATTCAAATTGTCCTTGAGTCCCTCTCAATAGACCCACGAGGGATACTACGACGTCAGCGTCCTTGAAGGCGGTGACCAGCGACTGGGGGTCTGTGACATCCGCGGGGTGCGGTGGAAGAAGGCGGGTGTGATCTAAGTCTTGTGTAGTCTTCAATGCTTCCTGGACTTTTTCCGGAGAACGAGAGGAGATCTGAACACAGGAAAGTCGTCGTGATAGGTTGCCCTCCGCTGCGGTTAGTAAGGCTTTGGCGATGTTGAACCCTAGCGAAACCCCAAAGCGGGGATGAGCGTCCAAGTGAAGAACGGTACACAACCGAGGGGACGAACCAAGGAAGCCGGCCCCGCAGATGACTACCTTCTGGGACATTTCTTTCTCTACAGTATAATGTACGTGAAAATCTACAAGTCTTGTACCGCAGTGTCCAACTTGGAAGCCAAAGGATGTCTGCTAGCTTCTAGCAAGTGAACGGGGAACTAATTCATGACGTAAACGGTGCTTTATCCAGGTTAAATATTTCGGTCATGCGGGTCCATTCGAGAACGTACCTTTCTCATTTTCAGACGAAATCGGACACCACAAAACCCCTCCACCCTCGTCCGCGCCCCGGTTCAAGCACTGTCAGTATCAGCTCTACAGATTGCAGGGGAGGATCTGGCACCAATACAGTACCTGTTGCGCCGGACACGTTGGGGTCGGCGTTGTGTCATGGTCAAGTCTCAGTGCCTAGCGGCAAAGGAACATCAGACACAAACGGAAGTGTTCGAGTCGCGGGGAGCGAATACAACCACTCCATGTCAATTATTATCACATTGTTATTCGAGATAGACATCGACTCTAATGACTCACAAAACTGAGATCAGTTCGGAATATCTGCCAGTGCACGAAGGATGTGTGGCAGTGTGAATTGACGCTCCCTTCATCCTGAAATCGATGGGATCGAGCCCCAAAGGACTACAATCGAGCTCAGAATCAGCTACCCTGTGTATCTCATCAAATAAAACGCACTTGCCAGCGTGTGGGAGCTCATGTGAGTACCGTGAGTCGTTCTTGAAATCCGTACTCACTTCGCCTGTCGGTTCACTGCCAGTCCGCAAGACGAGTTGCAAACCACAGAAGGTTCATCCTGGTACGAGAAGAGAACTATATTCATCCTGATTATGAGCTTGATGATGCTCTTCATCCGTCGCGAGGAACTTGTGAGTTTCTTGGCAGACATGGTTGGACTAGGTAGGATTGCCACAGGGCACAGTTGTGTCGAACATAGACGACATAAACGGTATGCTCTTTGCACTCCCTTTCAGAGATGGTATCTACCACCCATTTTTTCTGACTCCAGGTATAAGGGCTTCTCGACGTTACGACGTACAGTATGGTATGTCGTGGTGATGTCACGTGACCGGTAAAATCACCTCAATCAGTAAGAAGACGGGGTTCTGGAGGACGCAATGCAAGGTCAAACCTAGTCTCGACCCGTTATGGGAAATTCGGGTGAACACGGAAAGCAGATGTTTCCCATAACTGCACCCAGAAAAAAGCGTTCAGGAATGTTGTTTGCTCCGTTGCCTGGGGTAGAAAACCTGAAATTTGAGGTGACAGAAGTTTCTCTTCGTACCACGAATCCTCATTTCCGTCCCAGGTGGCCGCAGAAGGGATTTCACGATGGTAAATGGAGCCAGCGAGCTGTTGCACCTTCGGCCTGGGAGCCAACCAAATGTAAGCAACAATGTCTAGTGTGACGGGGTCCAAGAACTGACCACGCTGAAATTAACTTACACCATCGACAGACAAGCAGTCTCTCAACCTAAACCAGACAGCGGAGATCCTACCAAGCCCCCGACACAACGCGGGCTTTCAAATTGACAAGATATGCTTTGCATGCCTCTAAAACGTGCACAGAGACTCAAAACTAATTCCAGTTGGCTGTTTGACCTACCCCCTCTCTCCTTTCAACCCCTTTGGCCCTACGTCTTCCCTTTCGCGCTCCCACCAAATGTCCATTCCTTACGACCAGTTATGCTCATCCGGGAATACCGTCCCAAGGTCACCGTATATGAGGCTCCCGAGCTACAAATCTCTACGTCGCCAAAGGTACCATCCTTATAGCACAACCCGTACCCGGTCGTTGTCTAGTTCCACGGAAATGATGGTGCGGAACCCCAGTTAGTACAGAGAGGAGGTCTTATTTCATAGCTAAAGGAACCTTCCGAGGACGCTGACTTGGAAACCGACATGCTACTAGTTCGCGTCAATCCAATTCCTGTCTCATTTTCTCTGGTCGGAACGCAACGCATGACTTATCCTCCTTGTCCAACTGACCGCGGAAAATAGCCAACGATCCCCGAGGATGATTATTTGGCTGGCCTGCGCACATTGGTTTCTCAAATGATTGGCAGAGATAGCACGCAAATGCGCCTCGGATCCGACCATTTGGTCATTGTAAGGTTTATCTTTATCTCTATAGTCACGTTGGCTCATTGCGACGTCTAGGACTTTGCCCTTATCGTACGTAGTCATCTTCGGAAGAGCGGCGCGGCGGTCCGCAACGAAGCGGCGATGACACTCCCTCCCACTACTATAGGGCTATCCATGTAGTATCTTCACTCCACCGTTGCGTAGGTCCTGGACTTGGTTTGTATTCCCATATGTACATACCTCCATCGTAATTGACTTTCTTATGCTTGGTGCGTTGCCGTTTATGAACACTCCCGCTGGGCGACTTGTTTTAAATCAGTCGAGTCGTTGTTTGGAGATCCGACTGAAATTTGAGGTGCTCGGAACCACATTTCACTCTCTTCCCTACCTCGACCTCGATCCGGCATCGATGGCCACTCGGTCTGCTAAACAACCCCACGTTCGTTTTGCTTCCGAACTGACGGCGCCGCCGGCGGACCGACAGAGGAAGGTAGGCGGCAATCTCATAGATCCAGGCTGTCGTTGGAAGTCCCCAACACCGGCTCATAAGCTCACACTCACTGGCCAGTGTCATTCGTTTTACCCAAAAGTTGCCCAGGAGAAGGGACGTTCCAAACGCCGGTCTTCGTTCGATCTGTTCTGGCAATGGGACACACTCTCAATCCCACATGGCCAGCGCTCGCGTCAACACCACCAACCGAAACGTTTAGCAGCTGAGGTATGTATTAACCACGTTGTACCCAGTGGGTCTCATTGATAGATGATGGTGTGGCCTGAAGCCTCAGGCTGTGCTGGAGAAAAGAGACTGTACCACCTTGTTCAGCATTTCCGGGGGGATTCCACAGCACTTGCGCCAGAGGAAGTTGATTTTCACAGGCTTTGGATTTGACGCTCTCTCCCAGGCACCCAGGGGGGAAACATTTCGGCTACCACCGCGCGACGTTAAACGGCCGCAAACGTTCCTACAGACATTGCCCCCTGAGATGGTAAATCCGCCACCACCGATACCTCATGGTGGATACATTGACAGGAGGCTGATGGTTTAGTTAGTAGGAGGACTCGTAGTTCTTCACAGATATGAAGTCCGGGGTCTGGGGATATCAGCTGTGATTGGGACGCTAATGTAACAATCGTACAACAAGAGAGTAAATGAAAGACAATACCGCAACAGTTCTCACTCCGCATCAACGACGAGGCCGCCACGCCCCCTTCTAATCCGATCTTCTAGACCTCCATCACCGCCAAACACTTTCTTCTGCTCTTGGCTCAAAAAATCCCCCATACCTTTTGACTTCGACCTTGCTTCGTTTTCGGCTTCCAACTCTGCCTTCTCCTTTGCTAGAAGCTCCAACAAACGTTTTTGCCGATCAACCTCCATAGTGGATGCATTCGAATGCATGGCAGCTAACCGCGCGGCACGGCCCTTAGCATCGTTGGGCTTCGAGGATGAGTCCGCTGGATGAGAACGAGGTTGTGGTGGAGGAGGTGAGATCCGGGAACGCTTCGCACCGTCGTTTACAGGACTAGGACTTCGTCGGCGCTTCTTCAAGTCATCGACATGGCGGTTCCCATATTCCTCACCTCTCAGATAGTTCCGCCTATTGTCGTCGGATTCATCGGAGCGAGGCCACGAACGAACGCAGTCGTCTCGGCGCCTGTGATGAAGATCAGGACTGCGGCTCCGACTCCTTCGTGAACTGTATTCGGTCCTGCGGTTGTCGCGATGAGAGTGGATAGGCGAGCGAGGACGGCGAGGATAGGGACTGGGTGAAGGCCTTGCGTAATCACGGTCGTAGTGATCGTATGAATGAGAGCGGTGCCTCCGACGATCATCCATTGGACTGGGACTCCGTGAGGGTGTCCGTCCCCTTGTACGATGTTCGGTGTCCCCTGATTTTTCCTTGCCCTTCTTTTCCTTCCTATCCCGCTTCTTCCCCTTCTCTTTGCTCTTCTTCGGCTTGATACCGTTTCGTTCTTGCATTTCACGAAGACGAAGGGGATTAGACATCAATGCCTGGTAGGCAGCTTGTTCCTGCTGCTTCATCCCAAGTAACGGATCCTCGCGAATTTTCGAGGCGATATCTCGGGCATTGTTGGCATTCTGAACGGCGATGAAGTTCTTGTGCGCAGCTCCCAGCTGGGCAACACGTCAGGATGAAAAAAACAAGTAAGAACCCGAGACGGGGCGCACCTTTGCGTTATCATCCGCAGTCAAGATTTTGTCCACTCGCTTCTTTCCGAGGAGGTAGTCCTCCAAGTCGTTAGGGTTCTGGTTGCCACCTGTCGCTGGAGTGGAATACATCCATTCTAGTTTCTCTGTTCTTTTCTTTCCTGTTTGCTCCTCTTGGAGGCGTTGAAGTTCTTGCAACTGGCGTTCCTCCTCCTTCTCCTTGCGCAGCTGGTCAAGCTTCTTCTTCTCCTCGAGCTGGGGGGGACGAGCGTTGAATGGATGATGAACAACAGAGGGGAAACACTTACAGCTTTCTTTTCTTCCAACCAGACCCGCTCCTGGTTCTTCAGGAGGAGCGGGTGCCAGGATTTCTTCATGTTCAAGTCTCCACCACCCATCTTGGCTAGATTCTACGTGGATGGTGAAAATCAACTGGTGTTGTGGTGGTGGTCAAGGACTGAAGTACTGACCCTGGACACAGAACATTACGTGAGTCATCCGTATTTCGGACTCCGGCGGCACCAGCCTCTGTGGTCACTCGGGGCCGGGTTACGCTACTCCATGATACTGAGCTAAACGAGTTTCGTGCTGGACATCGCTGAAACTTTGAAGGATCATCTCCTCGATTTACGAATGGCGCTGGACCCGAACCGCCTATTTTGCCAGACAGCAGCAGTTGGACCGCCTACTAGGAGTGTTTGCGCTTGTTTGCCTCGACTCTGTCACGCTCAAGGCAGTTCCGGCGTGCCGTGCTCACTGGTATGACACAAACTATAGCAAGACCCTAGCAGCCACGCACCTCGTACTCGGCCATGCCTGAGACACTCGATACCTACGATGATGCAGCGGAAACGCTGCCTTCAGATCCGACGTTCGTATCCATTACGCAGGAGCCCGAACCTCATTGACATATGGCCTACAATCACAGACCTCCGCGTTCCATATACGCACTTACCCGCAAAGAAATAACGCGTGGAATCGCAAATCGATTCGTACATTCACGGACATACATTGTTCTCTATCTAGTGATGGCCGCACTGTCGGTCACGACAGTCGCACTCAGCTTATCAGACGGCTGTCCAGGACTTGCGTTCTACATTCTCGAAATTATCATCAACACTTCAATGATTCTTGAAGTTGGTGTTCGTTTCGTTGCCTTTGGAAAAGTGAGCGCGTGGTCACCAATTGATGTCGAGGAACTAATTTTGAGCTCAGCAATTCTGGAGATCACCCTACAATATATTAGACCTAATCCTCACATTGTTTTGCGCAATCACCCTTCTAGTACTCGCATTTGCGGGCTGCGGTGCCACGAGCAAAGAGGAGGAGCTACTCGACACCTTGCTGCTAATAGCTCGTAACGTGTTGCAGTTTGGCCGCTTAGCTGCGGTGATGAGACAGTGCGTCTAATATTTCCGACGTGTTACCAAGGATTGACATACTTGCAGATCTGGCCAGTCGATATTTTCGCGACCGAAGCCTATCGACATATCTGCAGTTCGTCGTGCTGGGTATCGTAGTCTTGACCTCGATCTTGAAGACGAAGACGAAGACGAAGACGCAGAACTCGGCCGACCGCTCGTGGGTGAGCCAGTGTTATTTGATGCACAAGAGGATGCCCAGCCGAGGAAGATGTCGGATATGCCACGTGCTGCTCAAGCGGTTCGTGAGCGCGATGAGGAGGATGTGTGGGCGGAATTAGGGTAGCCCGTCCAACTGTTTGGTACAATCGGCCAGTTCACATGTCTCACAGGTATGTTTACGTCGTCCTCCAGCACCTTGAGACATCCTTGTCCATCTTAGTCACCAGAAACTATTCTATACGAGCACTGTCCAGTATTCGAGCACCTGTTAATACAGTATGTTCAATAGACTTCTAGCTGGCCCTTCTGGGCAACATTTCCACTCCATATACTGTCATATCTATATGTACACGTGGGAACGAATGTGACCCTGTTAAGTGCTGAAGCGCTGATGTATCGAATGATCCTACGCAACGGGATGATATTACATGTAGATTATCGATGGAAAGGAGAACGAGGAGGGCCATCGTTAATAATTGGCCGTCAGTCCGTCTCTTCCGTGTGGTACCCAGCGCGCCGCATCGCACCCAGATGGTGTCTCGCAGCGCCCAGCTCCTTTTCAAGTTTCAAGATCTCGACCTGCTGCTCCATCTCACGTCGCTTGAACTCCAAGACGGCCATGTTCTTGTAATCTACCTCTTCTTCTCGTACTTGTTTCGCGGAGACTGCCTTGACTTGCCTGACAAGTGCTCTGCAAGCTTCAGTGACAGCCTTGGCGGCAAGCTCAAGTCGCTCTTGGGTCTTGGACATGAGGTTCGCCTTGACACGAGACGCAGCAACGAGCTGGGCTGTCGCCGCGGCGACCTCGTTGGAGGAAACGATGAGTTGCTCAAGCGAGTGAGTACCGGAGAGTACACCATCAGCACTTTCGATGAGCAAATTTGTAGCGAACGCGACCGATTTCGCAGCAGAGATGAGACCCTCCGTCCACCTGTTGTTACGCTTGTAAAATTGTTGCACGGAGCTCGACCCTTTGCCTTGTGCGACAATCTCCTGCTGAGACTCCGTTGCGGCCCGGATGAGGCGGGCGATGGCACTCGTGATTGCCATCGCTGCTGAAAGAATTGAATCGTGGACTTGGAGATCCACGGCGCTGAACCGTGACGAGTCGCGCGGGCGAGACATGAGTTCCTGCAACCTCTGGGTGGCTGCCTCAATAGCCTGAGCTGCGTTGAGCATCTCTTGTTCGACGATATCACCAATATCCCCGTTGGCCTTCGCAAGAGCCCCGCCTTTCGAGCCCTTTGGAACTAACGTGTCAACGATCTCTGATAGGCGAGTAAGAGCCATTCTGGCTTCGCTGTTGTTGCGCATGGCAACTTCCTTTCGCTGGGCGGGCTGGAGTAAGTCAAGTTTGTACGACTGCAGGTTGAGGAAGAATCGCAATCCAACATCGCCAGCTGTCTTGGCGACCGCGACGATCTTGTCAGAAGCATCGTCATCATTGGCAAGTCGGGTGACCCCCTTGCAGTTGATCAGAGCGTCTGATAGAACCTGAGCGAACTCGTTTGCGCCTTTAATCACATCAACGTGGTCGCCGCCCACGTCGCCTCCAAGATGAAGATTGAAAACAGTGGCGAAGTCCGTGGCGTTATTGATGGCCTTTTCAATCATAGACAAGGTGTATTCTGGTGTCGAGTTGATGTTGCCTGCCTGGGAAAGAGACTCGAGCTCGTAAATTGCATCGTCAACCTTTTGCACACATGCTTGCAAAATCGAATCTGCGTAGTGGTAAGATGAACATTATATATCGGTGGGTGTATCGTGGACGCACCGATAATTTGGTTCAGCTTCTTACGGTTGTCCAAGATAAGGGTGTCGATCTGAGCATTGGTCGCCTCCTCAGAAATACCTTGGTTCTGGGCAAGACGTCAACTCGCAAAATGCGGAATGTACAAATTTACGTTACCTGCTGTGCCTCCGATAACTGCTGGATAGTGCTGTCCATACCCTCTTGAAGAATCATGATTTCTTGATCCTTCTCCTCACGCAAGTGTTCCAAATCGCCGCTGGCGTTGTTGAGTTTGACCAACAAATCATCGATCTGAAATTGTTTCGCCTGCCAACTCATTAGTATGTTGTGGGACTATAAGAGAGGGTATTACCCTTAACGATTCCTCAAGTTCATTCAGCTGACGGTTGTATTTGCCGAGAACACTGGAAACCTCAGAACTCTTTGATCGTGCGGTGTCTTCTGCCCGTTCGTTGGCGAAATTGAGCTCGCGACGCAAGCGCTCAAGCTCATCCTTATGTGATGACTTTTGGCGATCAACGTCAAAGCGAGCCCGGTCGCGCTCACGAATCATGTCTGCAAGTTCCAAATTCTTCGACTTTAAGTCCCGCTCCATGCGCTCCATGCGATCCACCGCTTCTTGGGCAGAGTTTGCTTTGAGCTGCATCTGCTTGAATTTGGCAAGCATGTCCAAGTGTTCCGTTCTGAGCTGGCTGTAAAGCTTGGCCAGAGCTTCGTATTTGTTCCGCCACAATGTCACCTGGTCCTGCAACTGCTTGATCAACTCGTCTTTTGAGGCCATTTGCGCGTTAATGTTTGCGGTGCTCGCAGCCAGCTCCCCTTCTAGCGCTTTGACACGCTACATTCAAGACATCAGCTCACCGCAAAGCCAACAAGGGACAAAAAAACCTACGTGGTCGTACTGTTCAAGTAAGAGTTGATCCCTCTCGTACTGGCCTCTCATGGCGAGCAATTCCCTTTGATACTCACTCGCCTGCTGGACCGCTTGGTTGTTGTATTGCATCACATGTTGTTGCAAGAGTTGTTCTTGTGCCAGGCGTTCCCGCTCGGCCTGTTCGTGCTGGCGCTGTTCGAATTCGCGTTGCTGTTGTGCTTCGTGCTCCAATCTCTGCCGCTCTTCAGCTTCTCGTTGGGCACGCAAAGCAGCCTGTTGGTCTTCGTACTCCTTGAGCATCCGTGCTTGCTGGCTGATATCCGCAGCGTCTGGAGATGGTGCTGGGGGAGGGGCCGGCGTCGTAGTAGACTTTGGTCGTGCCGGAAGATCCGGAGCATTACCAGAATCACAAAGGTTGGGTGGCTCCTAGTATTTTCTGATGATTAATGGTGGAAAAATCATGACGGAGGATTTCTGACCTGACCAAGCTTGGGCACATTAATGAGACCAGTCAGATACTTGAGATTGGAACACTCGTAGTAGAATTTGCGTAAATTATAGTGCTGTGCGTTGAAACGTTCGCGCAACGGCTCCAGTGCCTCGTGGTCATTCGTTCCTGTTAAAGCGGATTAACGGCTGCATCGAAAAGCGACGGAAAGCTTACGTCGGTACAGGGCTCGCAGCATACTCGTTATAAACCTATAGATACCCCAACTCTCCTTGACAAGTGGTACCAAGGAAGAAATTCGACATTCGTTGTTGGCCGAATGCCTGAAGTGCGCGAAAACCATCCTTTGGAAGGACTCGATTTGATCTTGCAAGCCCACAAGATCAGTAATAGTCTCGTATCTATGGTTCTTGAGCCATTGGGGAGTGCATCAATTTATATTTCTTACCCTTCGTTGGGATCGTCGATGCCCTTGAGGGAGACATACTCCTCATACTCGAATAGGCCATTAAATTCCGGGCGGAGACGGTGAAAGCGAAGCTTGGCCAGAATGAATTGAACGTATGTTCGAATTAGAGATCCATAACCTAGTATCAGTTTAGATGATTCCAGCGGGGCACGCGGAATGGAACCAACCTCGCTGGCCATCGGTGGAAACTGTACGAGCGCAAGTCTCAAGCCATCCAGTCTGTCCATGAGCCTCCTTAATAGCCTATATTTTCAGTAAACGTCCAGCGGTGAACGTCGGCATATTGCATATTTCAGGTCGGACACGCACGTTAGGGTGACCCTCCTGTAGGACTTTATGAACGGTGATGAGCGCCTTGAATGTTTGAATTTCATCGGATAATATGGGCTGGACACGTAGGCCACTCCAAAATGATATTGAGCTATGGTAATCCCAGGTGTAGACGATACATTCTGTGACAAGGTCAGACTGGAAGATGGGAGTCAAGCGTGCTGCGAACGTACTTCGGACGTGTTTCTGCTTTGGGGCGGTCTCGTCTGGGCTGGTAGCTTTCTTAATGTTGATTACTAGTTCTTGCTCGGCCTTGTCTTTATCAACTGGGCGGGTGGGATAATGTACTTCGTCACCACCATCAATGTCGAACCCAGGACGTTTTCGGTAAGCCCTGGAGCAGCGATGTCAGCTGGTCTAATGCACATGGCTCTAGGGTGCTACTTGCATGTCGTCCGGATGACTTGCTGTCAGATGTTGGGAACGGACGTCAAGAAATGATTTGGAGACAGACTCGAGACGCAGTAGTACACTGCCATGTAATCATTTATCACTTAGACATCAGCCCCCGTGGGAACCAGAACTGAACTCGTACCACATCGGCCTTGAGCGACGAGGTCTCCGGGAATGTTCTCATTATCTCGTAGCAGGCTCTCTAAGGGTGCATTGCCAACGCTCAGGTCGACCCAGCGTTACCAAAGGCTGCTACACAAGGGCGAGTCCCCAGAATTTGCGACATCCAATTATGCTGCAAAGAAATCGTCCTGGTCAAGCCCGACCATCTTACTTTTGGGTTTTATTCCAATTTTCACGTTCGCCTTGGGGACGTGGCAACTACAACGCCTCCAGTGGAAGATCAATCTGATCGACGAGCTAGAAGAAAAGCTACAACGCGACCCCATCCTGCTTCCAAAACGAATAAAGTGCGAGCGCGTCTCCTCTAGAACAACGGGACTCTAAATCGCTACCGTTTCAAGTGTTTCCGTGATACCGGAATTTTGCTTTCGCCGAGTCCTGCTCCGAGGTCGTTGGGATAATGCACATGCAATGCTATTGGGTCCCCGTGTTCGTGACGGCATCCATGGCTACCACGTTATCACTCCTCTAGCGAGGACCGATGGTTCCACTGTTCTGGTCGACCGTGGCTTCATCAGCAAGGATTTTGCGGGCCACTATGTGCGGGACGAGGAAGGCGAAGTCCAGGTCCTAGGCATGATCCGAACGTCGCACAAACGAAATTCATTTACTCCAGACAACCAGCCCGGAGAGGGTAAGTGGTACTGGGCAGATATTGAGTCTATGGCCGAATCGGCAGGAGGAGAAGCTGCTGATGTCCAGCCTGTCTTCATCGAACAAATATTTGGTGAGTAACCGTACAACGTTGGGAGGACGATCTCGAATCCACGGTTTGTAGATGGTCATGCTGGCGATGCAGCTGCTTACCTTAGTAAAGGTATACCAGTCGGACGCTCAGCTACGGTTGATGTGCGTAATGCTCATCTGTCGTACGTGATTACTTGGTATGTAAATGTGTTACTCCCATGTGCGGGTCTGATTTCGCGCCAATAGGTATTCATTGTCAGTGTTCACCGCTGCGATGCTTGGGCGTGTCATTGTAAAGCGGAGAGCGCAGCCGGGACGACCTATGCCCCGGTAATGGGCTGGATCGTGGCCCGCATTGTCTTTAATGACGTCTATGATTCGGGGTCACTGTAGTCTTGCATCTGTCTATGCTCCCGCTATCCTTCCGTTTCGTAGGTTTATCGTTCATCGACACACTGAGCAAATTGGCGGATTCCAGTAGACCACAGCCCTGACGTAAATGAAAGTGACCCATGTGTTCCTACGAATGGTAAGTGGCAGGTTACTCCGATGCATTGTTCTGCCTTATGCGACTTGCTTTGACCGCCACCCCGGAGCATAGCAAGCTTATAAAATGGGTGCTGGTGCGTTAGACAGTGCATTATTCAACTCCACCATGCATACTCGTACCTCTAACTTTCCGGGCTCACGTCACGCCCACTATTCTGAGCTCAGCGCCGTCCCACTTGATACACCAGTGGCCCTTGCACACCAAAGGGATAATCGGATTGACGATCGACGCGGAGTTAAGCCAAGGCCACGACATCGTTTCAATTCTCAGGACTATACCATGTCGCATGGCATTGAAAGGCGGACCCCCACAGCAACGATGGCAAGGGCAGGCATCGGTACGTACTCTTTGTAGCCGTGGCAAATGGACAGGTGGTACTGACATCGAATGTCTCAGACAGGATTTATTGGGAAGACGTCGGGCGAACACTCTACCATCAACCTGAGCGTGCCACACCTCGACAGGGACGTGAACACCGCACGTCGTTTGACCCGCGTCAGCATTGGTCTCAGGCGTCCATTTCCACTCTGCCACGTACTCCGTCTGCGCGGGCTCCTTCAAATGGTATTAATCAATCTTACATGCCGAGGAGAACGACAGCTCAGGCTGTTTTCACGCAAGATCGACCGGACCTGAACGTCCTTCCAGACAAATGTCAGTCGTCGCGCTAGAAAATAGAATGTACTAATGCTCACCAAGCCATTTTTAGATCACCAGATGCCGCAAGCGGAGGGGCACCGGTTGCGGGCGTTTCTGCCCCCTCCGGTTCCGCTGGTTCCCAAGGAGAAACCGTCGAAGGTCGCGTTTCTCAAGCGTCTGAACCCTTTTCGTTGTATCAGGAGCTTGTCGACGCCTTCGACGGCACCTAAATACAGGACAATCGCCGTTATCCCGAGTGAGAATAGTGCGCATTTCCGTTGCAGATCTATTGCACGACAAGCGTAGAGAATACGATATCTCCTGGACCACCAAAAGTGTATTAAAAGACTGTCGTAGCACTTGAATTCGGCCGTGAGAAAGCCGTCAATAATTAATTGTTGAACTACTACTTAGTACTCGCATCCCGACTGTCCTTTCTTGTCTTTCTCCTTGACCCAAGCCGAATGGCAGACTTGTCGGTTGTGTCTGAACCCAACCCGACGTCTCAACAAGCATCCTCCCAGACCCAGCCTATTCGTATACATTTTCCAGACCGTTTCCTCACTGCTCGTACACATGGCGATTCCTCAAGGTCGTCCTCCATCAGCTTTACTTCACCTGCACAACCCACGCTGCAGTCAAGGTCAGACAGCAGGGCTGTCGTGGATCTGACCGAAGGCAGGCGACGCGTCCGCTCGTTGGGACCCGATCCCATGGTGTCTGGCAGCACAATGTCCAAGAACACTTCTCCACGGCATTATGGATCTCGCAGGAAGAAGAACCCCACCCAAAGCCAGAGCTCCACCCTCTCGCCACTAAAAGTTGATTCATTCATGTCTGACTTTGAACCGAGTGCCTTCTCAGACGAATATGATCTTTGTGAGTTCTCCGTCACGTCCTCTCTACAGCCTCTAAACTCGTGGGTGGCATTACGACAGCTCACGAGGGCAAGTAAATACAGTCTGGTACAAACCTTCCCTGAACGGCTTTGACTCATCCAGATCCAAAGATATTGCAAGACGTCCAGCGTGCCCTGCACCTCCAGTCACGGAGACGTGAACGCATGTCGCAACAATTACGACCTACGTCTGATGAAGTGCCATCCTCGACCGACACACCCATGAACATGAGCACACCATACGCATCTACATCCACAGCTCCACCTGCCCCGCATTCATCTCCTCAGTGTTTGCAGGTGGGCAGCTTACCGTCCGAGGTGGATTTCAGCCCATCGACCCGACCCGTACCCCCCCATCCCGTCCCGCTCTCTTCCAACGGTGGAGCAACTTTGGATTGGACAGGTTCCCAGTCCGAAGACGAGAAATTGGACAGGCGCTGGTCAATTTCAAGAGGTAAACGGATGGCCAAAGAAAGAATGCTGCCATCTAGCAAGGCGATTGTCGAGAAACAAGAAGCTTTGTTCACAGGTCTGTCGTATGAATGTTCGAGATCGACGTGCTCTAATGTTTCACGGTTCTAGACAGGATTTCGAGGATCAGAGCCGAGGCATCGGTGCCGACGGTTCGCAAGGCATCCATCGTCGGCGAACAACTAGGGCGACGATACAATATCCTATATACCTCTGTAGCGAGTGGGGATCCTGCGAGCCTTGCGCAAGTAGCTCGCTGGTATGCTGGTTTGGGAACAGAGACGCAGGCATGGCTCGATAGTGCCGAGCCTCTGACATGGCTGAAACACCTACTTGACCGACGTGGAAAACGGCGATCACAATGGCACGTGTCCGCGCTCATCGTAGAAGAGTACATCAAGTTTAAGAAGGGTATTACTCCGTCTACGCCTGTACCACAGTCACCGGCTGCATTGTCTTCACTTGAAACTCCCTCGTCCCAGTACCGCCTCAACTCCGCAGCAAGACGAATATCTGCTCCTCCATCCGATTCTTCACCTGGCACTTCTCTCAGTCGAGTTCGTTCCTCGGATGGTCATATATCTTTTGGACCCCTCGTTGCAAACTCCCATGACTCTCTTGGTAATCCGCAAACCCACGGTGAAGGGAGAGCTCGGGGATGGCGACATTCTATCCCCGTTTTCTTCGATTCGGGTAGCGCCAATGGTACTCCCTCGCCATATCATCACCGCAATTCCTCTGGCGGATTGTCGCCGACAAGTAGTCGTCTCAACTTTCCCGAGATCATCCACCGTTTTCGTCGGCACCCTGCGGAAAGTGAGGAGGGTTCCACGTCGCCATTTGGTTCGCAATCTGAAGATCAGAACGATTTTGCGCCAAGTAGACCTCGCAAAAAGACCAAGCGGAAGGATCCACCCCATCTCCACGGGTTACAATCGCCGCCGGAATCAGCTGCAGAGATCAATACCTCGAACGATATACCTGACGTGCATGTCATTGCTCCTCTCCCAGTCAATCCTACCACTACTTCAGATTTTCCAAGTCATCCTGATCAAGAGATTGTCGTACTCCCGGAATTGAACCATCCAGACACCACCCTTTCTGAACCTACACCCCCCCACCGCAAGCGTTCGTACCGTAGCACTTCCTTACCTGTCACGCCAGGCGTTCACCCAATATTGCCGGAATTTAAGGGAGAGCTTGACGAGGAAGATCAACTTGAAAGGGAATATGAGCTAAAATCGAGGTGTGCGCTTCTTATGTATTTTCTGACAGTTATTGTCTCACACTACCCAAGGACACTGGAGGATTTGAGGAATCACAACCACAGGCTCCGACATCGAATGCAGCGAGTTGCGGTCGATGTCCGCGAGTATGAGCTCGTTTGTTCTAGTGTGATGCCCGCACTAGGTATTGCGTATCGTAGTCTCCCAATGGAGTTACTCGATGCCATCAACCATGACCCCTCAGCTGTGACCAGCGGAACTCGTAAACGCCAAGGATGGAGGGTAGTCGAAGACATACATGCACGGGTGCTTCGACAACGCGAGATTGTCACAAGTTTCCTCTCTGGAGTGAAGACTGATGCCGATGTGGTTTCTATACCGGAAAACGTTTTGGATCAGCCGATTTCCACCATCATGGAGAAGCTGCAAGCACTGGAAAACGAGCGAGAACCCCTACAAGAGCAAGCTGACGAAGTGTCACGGATGCTGACGGAAGTCAGGGCATCCCATTTGACTGTTAAAGAAGAATACAACGACGCTCTATCTTACACGTCCGTTGTTTATCCAGAGGTTTATCTCTATTTTCCCTCACATTCACCACGTTTACCTTGTAAAATTTCAGCTTTCACACATCGTTGCATTAGAAGAAAGCTACAGAGATCAGTATCAACAAGTCTGGGAGCTTGGCATGGATGCGTTGACTTTCATCCTTGATACGATCGCACCATTCTGGAGAAGCTACGGCAAAATCATAGGGGAAGATATGCAGGATTTTATAATCATTCCCTGGTACCGAAATGAGTTCACTGGAGGATCCAAACGCTACGCGGTGCAATCGATTCCCCGTCGCTCTCTTCGTCATTGGGTTGCACTTTTCTGCCTTGGTGCCCTCACTTTCTTCGTCACGTTCTTGCAAGCACGGGCTGCGATCACATCAGCATGGCATTATCGACTCCTATGGATCGACAACCAAGCATTCCGCTGGGCAATTATGCCTTTCTTCTGGGTGATGATACTCATTCAGTGGCTTGCTCTTATGTTCGAGGTTTGCGTTGTCCTGCTGCACATTGCTGTCGTCGCGTGGTGGTTGGGATGGTTTATTGGGATATGTACATGAGTATTGATCAAACCACTGTTTCGGAATCACTTGGTAGCATCTACGTACACTATTGTTATCTATATCGTACAAGTTGTTCACTTTGCTAAGCTCTCCCTTTCAGGATACCTTGTCAGGTTGAGACGTCAGGTATTGGGGTAGGGGTGGGGAGTTCACAGATTCTGAAGAGGGCTGTACACTATCGTGCGCGGACAACTTGCTGGAAACGGTCACCTCGCTAACTTGGGGGGTTTCCCCAACCCGCCCCCCTTCCACACATGGTCGACAGTATCCTGGATATGCATTCAGATTGACAACTAAGTATGACAGGGTCCTCTGCTTACTCCCTCCCATGATCAGTGGTACGTTTGCTTGACCACACGCAAAACAGGCAATCTTCGGGGGAGGAACCTGACTCTTGGGCTGCGCCTGCCGCTTGCGCTTTGTTGTTGGGGAACCTGGAGGGTCTTGTGCGGATTTACGTGGCGCGGACCTCCGTTTTGGTCTTCCACTTTCTGTTGAAGGCTTGATTGGTTTCATAGCATATGACGGCAGGGCAGCCTGCGAGAGCTATATCAGTATGCTTCGGAGTATCGTATTTACATGCATACGTTCTGGATTTGGGTGAGTTGCGAACCTTCGGGAAGTCGGTACGCCAAGAACTCATGCCGAGGCGGTTCCTGTGACGATGAGAGTGTAAGGAAAACGAGTGCAATAAAAATTAAAAGAGTATTCGCTACAATTTCCATAAGAATTTTGCGATTTTCTTCCATTTTTTCCTTGGATCCTACCCAGCGCGAAAAGGTGTCCCAGATGTATGAGCTTGCCATTTTGAAATGGAATTCGACGACCTGGTTGGAAGGTGACTCCGCTGGAGCATTAGCTTCAGCTCCAGAGAAATCTTGTGGCGGCGTCGTGCTAGGGAACGGAACGATGGTGGAGACCGTGAGGTCACCGATCGAACCAGGATCTCCAGGTGCAGAGACAAACTCGCACGTGGCGGGTCCGCGAGGAAACACCCAACGATCTGAGGGGGCTTCTCGGAACTCTATCACAATATCAAAGTCCTTGATAGCTGCTTGGTATTGGTATTGCTGTGGCGCTGCAGGTGCTTTCGGTAAGGGGGTACTCAATGAGTCGGTTCCCGCTGCGCTTAGTTGTGAAGTAGTAACAGGAATACCCGTTACTGGAGAACTTGCTAGTGATTGGATGAGCAGACCAAGAGTCTTCAGCTGATCCGGCGTTGCTCGCCCGGAAGCAGCCAGTTGTAACAGGTTTGCAAGGGTTGGATTTGACGACGCCGCAGCATTAACCTGAGAGATCAAGCCGGGGGGTACGGGTAAGGTAGCGGATAAAGATGACAATAGTGCACTAGATTCCCCGGCAGATGCAGACGAGGATGATAGAGTCTGTGGTTGAGCGGCTTGCGAGGCAGGATTTCCTGGCGCTGGCTGATATACAAAGGGTGTTGGTTGGGAAACCGCCACGGGAAACGGACGATAGTGGACTTCGAACACTGTTGTATCCATAAAGAAGTGGGGGCCGACTTGGAATGTGCATCTGCCGCGGTTATAAATGGTGTGTGGGGGTGGCACGACGTCAGGATGTTTCCCTCCTCTTCCGCGACTTGAGAACTTTGGAAACATTGCACGAAGCCATTTATCCCTTGCTGCGATGATGATAGTGAGCGATGGTCATGCTCTAGCGACTGGTTGATCTAACATTGTTTTAGTGATTGCAAAATTACAAAGCTGGGCAAGGTCAGGCAGGGTCACATATAGATCGGCAAATGACCGCTTACCTTTCCGCGGGTGATTTAAGATCTGAGTGTTCACTGTCGCTGCCATCGACCTCCCAGTCCGGAACGTCGCCAACAGGCAGTTTCAGTGCTTGACTGCGAATCATGAGGTGTTTGTTTGGCCCTGTTGTACAACACCCTCGGGGTCAAGTCGATCAGACCGTAAAATCTTTCCTGAACATCCATCGTTTGCAAAACATGAGCACGCGTGTTCGTGAGTCTTTCTAGCTCGTGGTTCTGTGCCATCAAGTGTACAACATAACACATAGAGAAAGGCGGTACCGTATTCCGTCCAGTCACTAAGGCGCGGCCTCGCGTTGCCGAGAGCGCTTCAAGACCCCCTTCGGTATCGCAGGACAACCACGCCTCGCATCCCCCGCCTGAGGCACATAAGACGCCGCATTCAATTCTTGCAAAGGACGCTCCCGCCGTCTCACTACCATCTACGGCTTCGCTGGAGGGGAGTATTGACCATGCAGTTCCTGCAGCCACTGCAAATACCACCAAGCAGGGTGTTCCAATTGTTATATCCTCTTCCCGAGCCACTCCACTGGCACAAGTAGCTGAATATCGACATCCGCCTACTGTCGAGGAAGCTGCCGCGTCTGCGGGTCATTCCTATGCTGAGGTTCCGATCGTCGAACAAACTCCTCACCATCAGAGTAAAAGGAGGTCGCGGTCTGAATCGTTAACTATCACTTCTTCAAAAAAGCTTAGAAAGGGGCGGCTACCTGCAACTCCAGCGTTTGATGCAGATGCAGACCCTGGTGAGGATCTGGACCCGACGTCCGTCACAATGGCTGCCTTGTGCGAAGATACGGGCCAGGGCCGCATAAGCAGCAAAGCAGCCCAAATTCTCGACAATCATCTTTCTTGGAAGAAGTCCAATAAAGAGAAAAGGGTGCGGATGCGGATGGTGATGGTGGCAAAAAAGTACGGGAGAAATGAAGACGGCGATACCGCACAAGTGAGGCGTTCAGAAGCTGAATCAGGACAGATCCCGGCCGCCGATGCAACGTCTGAGCCGCCATCTATGCAGCCAGTCTCTGGAAATCTCTCCGCCGTTGAGGATACCTCCGGGCAAGGCTTCGACTATTCCAAAAACATCTCTACCAGTCGATACAATGTTCAAGTCCGAATCGGTCCCAATGGAGGGACTATCGTTGATGAAGAGTCTTTGTTTGTTGATCGTCATGCTGAAGAAGATACCATGGAGTACACCCATGTCGAGGAGTCCGACGTCACGAAGTTTGTCAATTCCGCTACATACTCGAAACGCTTCCGCGGATCGCGCTGGAGTACAGAAGAAACCGAGTTATTCTACGATGTAAGCTGGTTCTGTGTGGCTACTTGTACTGAAACTGACCCTTTTCTAGGCTCTATCACAGTTCGGCGAGAATTATGAACTCATTTCATACGTACTGCCCAGTCGGGACCGTAAAGCGTGTAAAAACAAATTCAAATCCGAAGATAAGAAAAATCCTCAACGGATAAATTACTGTTTGAACAACCGCAAGCCATATGGTTCGTATCGCCTCTTGAAGGTCACTCGTTTTTCTACTCACGCTCAAACTCAGACATACAAACCCTATCCCGTATGACCGGGAAGGACTTCAGTGGCCCTACTCCCGAGATACGAGCCCCAGCAGTGTTGTCGTTGGCAGAGCCACAAAACAGCCCGGAAACCAACCAATTTCTGGCTCCAGGACAGACCGTGGGTTCATCGTCGACTACTGCTGAGCTTGTCGAAGAGGTGGTCGGGGACATTTCTAGTTTTGATCCGGAGTAAACAATATCGATTTCTGATAGAAAGATAACTTTTAATTTGATTCACTAGTCTTAGATATTCCCATTTAAGCCGGGGTAGCTCAGCTGGGAGAGCAACAGACTGAAGACATGGTCGTTTTCTGGAGGTCCCGTGTTCAATCCACGGTCCTGGCATTTATTTTTTGTGTCTGGCAAGATGATGATCTGCAGGTGGTAGTACTGGTGTATGTCCTCGGCTCTCCACGAACTGGAAATTAGCCTGCTCAGGTGCTGGCTTCAGGTAAGTGGATCGGGGGGATCACATCGGCGGACCAATAAACTGACCTAGTGTGGGCTTCGTGAAGTTCTGTGGAAGCAGTGGGGTTCTGACATCTCACGTGACGAACGCGTCGGTCCTATTTCAACGCGGTACTCCAGATAGCCCCATCAGCAGAACCACCCCGAACTTATCGCCCCGACAAACATGGCCCCACGTCGACCCACTGTGCCCGAGGAGAGCATGCCCCCACCCAGCCGGCCGTCGAGTCCTCCAGTGATGGACGACATCGAAGAGGTAAGCCATCAAAGTCCTAACTCCATCGCCATCGACCGGACACTGACTTTGCCAGACGCCTTTCTTCGACAGCGTAGATGAACTCCAACAACAGGTGTGATTATACCTCCCTAATCTCTCGCAACTCTGATCTTGCCAGGGCATAAACGTGCAAGATATTCTCAAACTCAAGGTAAACTTCCTTCTCGTTCTACCTAACGTATCTCACGCGTTTCTCAGAGCGCGGCGATTCATACCGTGTCTGGGGTTGTGATGACGACACGTCGGCAACTCCTCAAGATCAAGGTCAGCACCTTCGAGTCTCCGCAAGAGTTCCTTGTTTATTGTTGTCACATCGTAGGGCATGTCGGAGGCGAAAGTCGAAAAAATCAAGGTAACAGGGTATATGCGTTCCAGAACACTCGACCTTATTACTCCTCTCGTTAGGAAGCCGCGCAGAAAATTGCGGTAACTGATTTGTCTCGAACGTGATATAGGGACTCATTCAAGTACAGGGCTCTTCATTCGCGACAGGGGTTGAAGTTCAAGATCGTCGGAAGCGCGTCCTCGTGCTCAGTACGGGTAGCAAGTCTGTAGATGCCATTCTCGGAGGTAAGAAACTTCTCTCAAAAAAAGAGGCATTCAAACTTTCAAACAGGCGGCATCATGTCCCAGTCAATATCAGAAGGTAATTATCTTGATGGTCGTTGATCCCAGTGGGACCTTACTTGGCAAAGTATATGGCGAGTTTCGCACGGGAAAGACGCAGATGGCGCACACGATGTGCGTGGTAGCCCAGCTCCCCCCTGAACTAGGGGGGGCTTCAGGGAAGGTGGGTCGCTTGTGTTCAAAACAATACCCTTCTCCCGCGGTTAATTCGACTAGGTAGCATACATTGACACTGAAGGCATGTGAAGATAGTCCACCCTACTGCGTCAAGCTCATAGTACTCCAAGGTACCTTTCGCCCTGATCGCATCCGGTCGATTGCGGATCGCTTCGGCGTAGACGGAACTATGGCGTTAGAGAATATTCTCTACGGTGTGGAGGAATGCTTTCCACTTGACTACCGCTCACGATTCACCCGAAGCGCGAGCATTCAATAGTGAACACCAGGTCATAGTTTCTAGGTTGACCTTCTTCGAGTGCTCATACCGAATCTGCAGATGGAATTGATAAATGAGTGCTCCCTTCGTTTTGCTGAGGACAAGGACTTCCGGCTCTTAGTGCGTCAACCTCTCGGGTGTGGAAGTGACATCTAATTTTTGATAGATTGTCGACTCCATCATGGCTCTCTTTAGGGTCGACTTCTCCGGAAGAGGGGAGCTGAGTGAAAGACAACAGAAGGTGCGCGTACACTCAAATGCGCCACTCCCAAAAAGATACTTATGCATGAATACCGTAGCTTGCTCAGGTAATATTCGCGTGCGCTGAGGTACTGAGGATCACCATAATCACTGTTGCAGATGCTCTCCAAGCTCACAAAGTTAGCCGAAGAATACAACGTTGGTGATCTGATCCACTTTGCATTTATTCTTTGACTATCCCTCGGATAGCTCGTGGTGCTCGTTACAAATCAAGTCCAATGTACTACCTTGAGTCATCACTCTCTTCCACTTTGTTGTTATCTAATAACATGCAGCCGACCCCGGGGCAACCATGACTTTCGTGGCTGGTGGTGCTCTAAAGCCAATCGGGGGGCACATTCTCTCACATTCATCGGCGACTCGTATATTCCTGCGGAAGGGTATGTCCGCTATAAGTATTGAGGATGAGGAAGCAGGATGAAACTCATGTTGTGTTCTCGATGTAGGTCGCGCGGAAGAGCGCGTAGCTAAACTGGTTGATAGCCCTGATCGCCCTGAAAGCGAAGCCTCCTATAAGCTTGATGAAGGTGGCTGGACCGATGTTTGAAATCCTTACCTTTCCGCGACCGACCGCATCTCGTTTCTGAACGCTAACTACCGTCTTTGTCCCTAATGCATGTGGTAGATCTCGGCCGTCACGACAAAGGTGTTTCCACACCCGCGTGTGTGAATTGGTCCAGGATTCCCTTTCGTTTTCTTGAGCCTAAAATACATCAATACACGTGTTCTCAGCTATCCAGCCTAGTTGTCTTGAATCTTGACACGTCCCAGTAAAACCGGCGTAAGTCAGAAATGCCACTTGGGACCGAAACTTGTGCATAGTAAGTACAATATGTTGTCGTGGGACTGGCCTTTGCCTTGACGTTCTCCTTTCGTGTACACCACTGTTTAGTCAAAACTAAATCTCGTCACGGCGCCCGGGTGTTATGGAGAGTACGCCTTCTCACCCTCCGCCCCTTGAAACAAAGTCGTGATCTCAAAATGGCGCGTGAATCAAAGCTAACTAGGATCTGTAGGTGTAAAGGCGAGCATGAGGCACCCACCCGGATCAGATGATGGTTGAAACGTTGATTGCATCAGTCACTTGAGACAGGTGCATCATCTACTAAAGATCTCAAGCTCTCACCGGATGGACCTCCTGTTTGATTCAATCGAGCGGGTGCGCGTGGTGCACATGAGAAGCTAGAGAGGCACGTTCGTTCCGTCTTCTCGTCATGCTCCGCATATAAAGTTATCCGGACAATGGATGGTCTGCAAATCCGTCTTTCCACGTTAATATGCTGATTGTCACGAGCACGTTGTTATTCGTTGGCATAGTTCGCGCGACTAGCACCTTGCCACATCTCTACCCTAGCATCGAAGCATGCGTTGACTTGCCGTTGCAATACTCTTGCGAAAATACCACCGTGCTCACTAGTTCATGCTGTAACGTCGTGAAAGGCGGCCTTGTGTTACAAACCCAGTATTGGGATACTTATACTGGTTTGGAGAGGTTTGGAGAACTGCTACCCCAGGGAAGCTGGGGTATCCATGGCCTATGGCCGGACAATTGTGATGGGTGAGCAAGCATTTCGTATATAATTATTGCTTTTACTGATTGCGCGTGCAAGTTCCTTTGACCAATACTGCGATTTAACGAGGCAATACGACCCTAATCCATCCCCGGCAACCCTTCCTGATGGCACTGTCGTTCCTCCATACAAGGGTCCTAGCGTTAAGACGTTCATTGAAGAATTTGGGCGATTCGACCTGTTGAGGTACAGTGAGTAGAATACGCACAGGTGAACTCGTCAGCGATTGATTTTTCACATCCCTATCCTAACAGTGGACGTTTTCTGGATCAACCAAGGTGCATCAAACGACCAGTTCTGGGCACATGAGGTCGTGACCGCCCGACCAAACTGTATAGGAATTCAACTAACGAAGGTGGTAGTTCTCGAAGCATGCAACCTGCACCTCGACGTTTGATGTTGCCTGCTACGGGCCTGGTTACAAGAAACACCAAGAAGTGGTCAGTTTTTTCGAGACTGTGACGAAGGTGTTCCAGATGTACCCAACTTACAACATGCTAGCTGGGTACGTGCCCCTCCGCGAGGTTCCCATTCTACTGATTGGTTTTCAAAGCTGGTATTCTCCCCTCTAACACAACAACGTACACCCTTGCGCGGATCACCAATGCTCTGTATTCGCAGACTGGTGCAATCCCTTACCTTGGATGCAGCAATAACGGGACTGCTCTTGACGAGGTTTGGTACTTCCACCATGTCTTGGGCACGGTGAGTACTCTGCCAGTGCTGGCGGCGCCTGAATCGACTCGACGTCTGTACCACAGGAACAATACGGGAACTTCAAGACTATCAACTCGACCACTCCATCGACCTGTAACAAGTATGACATCTGGTACTATGGACGAGCATCTGGATCAGAACGTCGCGTTACTTATTAGCTGTATGTACTCGGCCCGACGCACAGTGACCTGTTTCCACGGCTCGGTTCGACCCGCGAATACACTGACCTGGTGACCCAAGCGTGGCGCGAAGTACACGACGGATAGCACTGACCCACGCGTAATAAATGTGAGTCATGTGACTGACACGACGCGACGCGGTGAACAAACATGTAAAAACATTTCCATTGGTCTGTCTATGCGGAAACGTCATGATACTTCTAATATGGGAGGTGACTTTCATTCCTACCACCATCTGCGGCTTCGGACATGACTGTTCGACTTGATCTCAACGCGCCTGTGGCAGAATCAAGCACTCGGAGGGCCCTCCTAGATATTTCGCTTGCGGTGGCCAAGTGCAAGAAAATCGTGGTAGTCACTGGGGCTGGCATCTCGTGCTCGTGCGGAATACCTGTAAGTCATCGTCTGACATTGTCCCAGCCTCTAAAATAACTGACACTTCATCAGGATTTCCGTTCATCAGACGGATTGTATGCGCTTGTTAAGCAGCAACACCCCGACGTCGTATTAAAGGGTCGGGACCTCTTCGACGCGTCGCTGTTTCGTGACAAAACATCAACGGCTGTATTCTATACCTTCATTTCTCAGCTCAAGCATCGCATCGATTCCGCCACACCCACACCTACACATCGCTTCATCAAAACTCTTGATACCAAACAGAAGCTGCTGCGTTCCTACACGCAAAACATCGATGGCTTTGAGGAAAAGGTCGGACTCCGTGGTAGCTCAAGCCAAGAAAATGCGTCTGGAAAAGGAAAATCGAGACTGAGGGCCGCACAAGTACGCAATGTCCAACTACATGGAGACATTCACCGTGTCCGCTGTACCCTGTGTTCCGTGGATCTGCCCTGTACAGAAGGTTATCTGGGCATGTTCAATCAGGGGGTGGCTCCGGATTGTCCAGAGTGCAAGTTACGTTGTGAGTAATCGTCCATTGCGTCATTTGGAAACCGGCGCCGACTATTATGTTTTACAAGCGGAAATACGTTTGGCTAGGTCAGCTCGACCTCTCAAGGTCGGCAGCCTGCGCCCGGCCATTGTGCTATATGATGAAGTACACCCACTTGGGGACGATATCGGGTTGATTCAGACGCAGGACATTTTACGGAAACCTGATATGTTAATCATCATGGGCACTTCCCTGAAAGTGCATGGGCTTAAAAAACTCGTGAAGGATTTCGCGAAAGCTGTCCACGCATCGAAAGCATCTACCACAGGTACTCCAAGATCCGCCAAGAACTGGCACGGCAAGGTTGTCTTCGTGAACAAGACTCCACCGGGAAGCGAGTGGGAGGGGATGATCGATTATCATGTTTCCGGGGAAACTGATTGTTGGGTGGAAAATGTTCTCGAGGATTGGAAAAAAATGCGGCCATCAGATTGGGAGATTCAACAAACGCTTGATGTTGACGGTGTGTTCAAGGTTGTGAAGGAGTCAGCATCTGTGGTCACGCAGAAAAGGGGTACGTTCCCGATCCTCACCTCGGAATACCTTGTTCATGATGTGTTACAGCCGCATACAGGCGAAAATCATTTGCGGAGAATGCTCGCGGAGGAGACGAGACCATGTGTTCACCCACCCCTCCATTCAAACCACCATCCAGTGTGCCGTCGTCACCTGTCAAACGACGGCAATCGGGTTGCCACTATTCTGATGTTGAGTCAAGTCCACGGAAAAGAAGAGGCGTGCTCAAGGCTGCTAGTTGCTTGGAAGGGCAGGAGATGACAGAAAGACGCCTCCTGTTTCTGGATACGACGAATTCCACCTCACAGCTCGACAGCCCAAAAGTATCTGAACCACAGCCCTCGAGGACGTCTGGCCGTCAGCCAAGGAACCGAACATTGTCGAAAGAATTCACTGTCAAGGTACTCAGGACGAGGAGTATCACACGACCAAGCGGGAAGGTGTGGGTTGAGATCACCAAAACAACATAAATAAAGGCATCCTAGACTGTAAATTAGCATTGCATTCTAAGTACATCGTTTAATGTGTCATTGGAAACTGTTGTCGCTGCACTCTAGCTCAATTGCAGGAGACCGAAGTACCCTGAGAACTGAATAAAATAACTACAGGACAACATTTCCCGGACCTCGTACTCCGACGGTGGACACCCCACTCATTCACTAATCAACTCGGACACACTCCAATCCTCAAAAGAACCGTCTGGTAGATATCGTCGAATGATCAAGGGAATTTTTCGTTGTGAGAGTTCCTTGATAGCAATTTGCAAGGCATCTGTCTCACCATCCAAAGGAACGAGAACGGGGGCATTCATGCTTTCCGGAACGCGATCGGTGAGCCAGATGAAGGGGGGGGACTATGCATGGGTCGAGAGACATACCTGATTTGCAATGCCCGAGTCCCTAGTATTCGCGCTCGCTCGTACTTGGTCAGATAAGGGGTGGTCACTCTGACTTTATTTGGTTGTCTCTCGCCTTGCAAGCCAGAGGTAGCAGGCTGCTGAGGCAACTGCTCCTCTCCGTTGACCATTTCTTGGTCATGGTCCGCACCATTGACACCATTGGGATGAGAGACCTCGCCATTGGCATCTTCGCCCTGCTCCTCGCCCTGCTCACCCTCTGGTAGCTCGTTCGCTAGGAGGTCATAACTCTCATCCTGTCCGCGTAATGAGCGCGATGACTATTCTCAAGCACTATTGCACGCACGAAAGCGCCATCGTTGTAACTGGGCAACGAGTCAGCAATGTGCCTCTCGGTGGGTGGAACAAGGACACAGACTTCGGACCGTCATAGTCGTAATCATCCCCTCCTCCACCGCCGTAGCCGTCGTCGGACATTCTGTATGGTTACCGTTACGGTGACAGGTTGGCAGAATTTTGTAGCGAGAGAGTGATGGTGGACCTTGCAAAGGAAGGAGTTGGTTGTTACGTAAGCTGCAACACTCTTCTTCGATGCCTTGCAGACTGTCGGCCATACCACTCCGCCAAATCCGATATACGTGACCGCCATGCAGCGCGGAGGGATGCGTGTCGACGAGTTCTTCCATTCTCTTCGGGTGGCCTTGACCTGACTATCATCGGGTCGACAGTGATATGGATCTCGAATTATCGTCGAAACTGGTCGATCATTCATTTACTCGTTCCATGTCAGGACTTCATAGAGCCTCCACGATGCGATTTGCATCCCGGCGATCGACGGTGGCATGTCCATGTCATACGTGCATCCTGTGTTATTCGTGTCCACCCCATTCACCTTCAAGTTCTGCTTGCAGCCCGAATCTCGGTCTATCAGTCATACCGCCATCATATGGCTTCTTCGCTGATCAAAGAGCACTCAACCCCAAACTGGTATGTTAAGAAGTATGGTTGTCTTATTAGCTTGTTCTTCGAGAACGATGATCTGATTGTTCCTTTAAACCGTTTTCCGACGTTGCGAGGTTTATTTGAGCAAACTTGGGCTGGGATTCGATATCGGCCGACCCGTTCCGCTGTCGATCCCGTAAGTAGCTAAACGGTAACCTTTGTCAGGTCTTCGAACGCTTCCCGATGTTGTCACTGGTAGTGGCTCTCGTCTCCAACTTTCCCCGTTGTTTTCGCGCAGGTCGTGTGATGCAAGAGAGAAGAGCACAGAAATATATAGAGTGGTTGGCAGCCGTGCGCGCGTGGCTCGTATTGCACCTTTCGCGGAAGATTGATCGCCGACAGACCCCTTAATTGGCATGCCGAAGAAGGTGTCGGTGTGAATGCGACATATTGCTCCAGCTGTCCGTTCTCGGAATGCCAACTTGACCAATCACCACACTTGTCCCCCCCTCCTCGTTCGCAACTTCATCCAGGGTTGCAATACATTTCTACATACTCCTTTTCCTTCGTCTCGATACCGTACTATGCCTCAACAACGACTGGGTCGATCATGGGGCACTCGCTTTGATTCCCTCACTTCCTCCGACTCTCTTTCCTCCAACCCCGAAAGTGTGGTTGCGAGCTCATACCGCGTGTCTCCCCCGCCGCGCAGCGTTTCAGCTGATGAGGGTAATGGTGTTCGGGATAGTCGTGACAGGATCCTTCAGGACGCGAGCATCTTCATCGGAAGGTACGCGACAAACCTTTACTATATCATTGGCTGATGACAGCTCCATCAGCTTGCCTTCCAACATCGATCACCCCGAACTGACGGGCATGTTGTCTCAACATCTTTCTGAGCATCCTCAGGTCAAAGGCATTAAAGTTGTTCGTGATTCCAAGGGCGGAACCTGTGCATTCATCCAGTGTCAGGTCTGTCGTTCTTCACCGCCCAGCTAACTCCTTGTCTTCTAACCCGCTGCCGATTTAGGATCCTGAGGCAGCCTCCGTCCTCATGAATAATCTTCATGTCACTGCACCCCAGCCGTTCTTGGGTCGATATCTTCGATACGAACCCGCCCGCGCCTTTAGGACTCTACTCATTTCATACCGGTGAGCAATTTTCCACCCGCAGCATATCTTCAAATATATGCACCAACAACAGCGCATACATGCATGTCTTAGTTTCAAGTCAGTCTGACTTATGTCGCAGGAGCCCCAGACAATATACTCGACAAAGGGATGCTTCCAGGAAAGCCGATTTCATGTCTACCGATGACACTCGCTTCATTGAGCTCCAGTTACCGAATGCTATGAGAATCATCAGGACACTCGGAACCAAGTCAGTGTGTATTTTCGCATTATTTTTAAATATCTGATCGATTATTCTAGGCAGCTTACTGTCCTGTACAACTCAGAGGCCTTGGATGCCCCACCTACTGGAGGGATTGACCCTGGTTTATTACTCGTGCCTCTTCTTTACGACGCTGAGGTAACGTTAGACCTTTCGAGGGGTCATCCAACTCATTTTTGAATGCAGTCTCTGTTGCGGATTATATCTGTATTTGGTGTTGTCGATTATTTCGGGCCTTACGCGCATGGAAATGAGGATGGTCAAGTCCCGGCGAATTTTCCGCCCCCTCACGATGGGCCCCGTTCGCCTGGTATGGATCCCGGTTGCTGGAAAGTGAAATGGGCGCATCGAGGCGACTGCGTCAGCGCCCTCGTGGTATGTTGACTAATGCTTGTTATATCGGTGAATTTTGATTTCATTCGCCTCCACGATCAGACACTTCGCAGAATTCCTCATTTAACTGTTACATGGGCTCATCAATCGAATACAGCACCTCGCGAACAGGGACCTTATAATAATCCACGTGCGTTTCCAGCCGATCAAGCTTCCCATGCTTGGCGTAGTCGTGGGGCAGGCCATGCTCCGCGCTCAGCTTCAAGTTTTTTGCCGGTTAGCCACACTTTTCCAACCCTTCGCACCACCGAGGATTCCTCAGTCGTTGGGCATCCGTCCGATGTCAAGATTGCTGACCTGAGCTCCGGATGCAACGTCTGGCAACAAGAAGGTTCCACTGTACCAATCAACAGAAATATGCTTCACTCTCGGCCATCTCGACCGAGAGCATTTTCATTAACACACGACCGACCTCAGCCGGCGGTGTCACTTCCCTCGCGAGAATCTACTGGGCAACTGTCCTTTACGAAATGGGAATCGACTAATCGCGCTCGGTGGGCAGACCATATTGAGTCGATGGAATTCAAATACAGCCCGAGGTTAGCAATTCCATTTACTTTTGGGCATTGATAACGCCATTTGTGCAGCGTGGCTGGACCCAATCTCACGTCTTCGCCATACCCTGGCCATCACATCGCGTCCCCAGACAGCGGCTGTCACACTTTGCAAATGGGTGATAGTCAAGAAATTGATGCAGGCATTCCCCACACGCCTGACTTTGGGACATCTCCTATCACCCCGAGAACCCCTGGGTCGCTCATGCTTCGCACACCTACTACTGCCAGCTACATGGGAGATTTCCAAAGTATGTCTTTCAGGGACTATGACAGTCAAGCTTCACTCCCGCAACTCTCGCAAGATAAGCGGGATGATCATATTGTCGACCCTACGACCATCTTTGTCGGTGGTCTGGAAATGTTTGGACCAAATGCTTGGGATGAATGCAAAGTCAGGGCATTGTTCTCAAAATATGGAGGAATTGAAGCAGTCAAAGTTATTCGACCAAGTATGGTTTCCGTTGGTTACCGTATCCTTGATTAATATTTTCCTCAGGCAACAAACGCTCTGCGTTTGCGTTTGTCAAGTTTAATAATACAGAGGCTCCCGCGAGAGCCGTACAGGCAGAGGTTGGTCTCTTTGCACTTGGCTACCCGCATCTGAATTCATTCTCTCAGCACAATCGGATACTCGACGGCCGTTTGATCCGTGTGCAACTCCGAGATTGGAATCCGGCTTATCGCCCTTTTTGGCGACCAGGACATAACAAAGAGTCGGATTCACAACCACTTGGTTCAAGCGATGACCTTAGTGTCGATCCAGAGCTACCTAAACCCGGTATCGTTAATATTGCCGCCCACATGGCAGATCTGCAACTCACAGACTCGCCGACTCAACCTGCTCCACCATTTACTAGTGAAGTCTGCGATCTGAATGAAGTACAGGACGAGACAGGCAATCCACCACCTGAGGCTTCTTCTGCTGATGACCTAGAGTGTGGTTCAACAAAAGAAGTCCTTGGGACGGAAAAGTCGCTGGATATCAAACAGGGTGAGCCTGATTTACCAGATACGACCTTTTTGTCTTCCCAGACATCTGTGGTACTAGCCCCAGCCTTGCCGGGAACGTATTCAGCACCTACCATCCAGTACTATCAGGGATGGATCCCAAATTACGCACAGTTTCCGTGCCAGGTGCCTTTCGTAGGCCAACCTTTCCCTGGCTATCCCTTCCCTCCACCCGTAGCACCGCCCCCTCCGCAGAGTAGCGGATCAGATGGCGGTGGAACTCCCTCGAACACCCCTGTTCCATTTGGTCCAGCCAGCGGTGCATATCCAGTATGTGGCTCGCGGGGTTCTTTTCGCATACTGACCGTTCTGTAGACATTCATGCCGTATCCTCCTTCACTTGGCCATAGCTCTGATTCGGGCCAAGCCACTGCTGGCCATCTGGGAGTTGCCAACAATCCTACTCTACTTCACACACAAGCTCCCCTGATCCCTACCGGGTTCATCCAAGGCGATCAGGGGATGCTTGTTCCTGTCTACCCCCCCGAGGCACTGAACCAATACATGGCTGGAAATCAAGACCAAGGTCAAGCCCCTACCAACGCTGGATCTGCTGAGGGGCAACCTCCAGTAACTTGGCGCCCGTATCCGCCGCCTCCTATTCGCCCACAGGCAGTCATCTTTCACTCCTACATCAATCCGCCGCTAACGGCCCCGCCTCCTCACCACCTGGGGGCCCATGCGTGGATACCAGGTCATACATGGCACGGAGTCGCACCACCGTTAGGGAACCCCCATGGAATGCCTGGTCGCCGGATCTCGTCATCGCCCGCTGGAGGACCAGCCTCGATCCCGATGGGCTCGAGTTTTGAGCGCAATTTCGGACCTCCTCGTCGACAGTATCGTCGAGACAACCATTTTCAGCATCACAAAAATAACTTCGCTCGTGGGACAGCTGGACGGTTTGGCAAAGCTTCTTTCGACGCGCCGCGATCACCATCAGATATTCAGCCAGTATCGGGTCCTCACATGGCTGTACCAGACACATCTATCGATGCTAACTGGCAGCGCGGGAGCACGGATTAGGGCGGCCTTGCGTGATTCCCGAACTCTCACCCTCCTTTTCGTTTTGTCGTTTCATTCACTCTCCTTAACACATCTTTTTCGACCTTGAAAACATACATCTACCTAGCATGGTATACAGTCCTGGGTGAATTTGGGCCTTGACATTTCGCATTTCCCTATCTTGACCTTTGAAGTTTGTACCACCTCTAGCACATTCCGTTTCATCGTCTCGAGCGTTCTCCAACCCTGATGTACGGGGACACCTCAAGTAAGTTGGAACTGGAATACGTCAGAGTGTAGGATACACTTCCCCGCGGTCCGAATGACACGCAGAGACTGGCAGATACGCGTTCGTATACAATTCAATCATTGCGCCTGTCCAAGTGAAACGACAGAAGCGCAATTCAGTCAAGGCGCTCCGCCCTTTGCATTAAATTTGCAAAGTTGGGCGACGCCCATATCTATTCACGCAAGAGTCTCTGCCCGCGGATCAATGGAAGACTTCAAGTTGGCCCTGCAAGGGAAACGGAGAACGGATTGGCACGAGCATGATATCATCGGTTCGATTGCCAAGACATACCCCGTTCTAATGTCGTGACAGGACCCGAATCCCAGGGCGGCGTCGCAGCGCCGACAATCAACATAGGTGAAATGTCCCCGGAGCACACCATTTTTTTTTAGCGAAGTGTTCCCAACGGAGATAGCGACAAACCCTGGACGCGTTGATCTTACCAGTAGAGAGGAAGCCAGCCTTGGTCCCAAGGTATATGGAATGTCAAAAAAATCAAAATAGCTATCATTAAACTAACCAAGTGGAATCAAAGTAAAAATGAATTGTCATCGGACAAAAAACGTTGGATATACTTGTCGAAGGAATGACACACGAACGAGAAAGCGTGAATTATACTGATATCGGTCCGTTGGGGGGGTATGCGGCTGGGTGTGAGATACGTGAGATGCGATGTGATCAATGAGCGTGAAGATGGGCCATCTGTGGGATCCCCAGGTCAGCGCTGATGTCAACGAGAAAGAAAGTTGCAAGGCTGACGATGAAAATACACTTGCTAAAGTGATTATGTCGTAGGACAGCGGTAGCTAAATAACTATTAGGTAGTGGTGTAAAACGTAGTCCTGCGCTGTACACTGCGACAAGACTTGTCAGTCCAACAAGTCGATGTCAGTCAACCAACACCTTGCCTTTACAAACAAGAGGAGACATGAATGGGACGATCGTGCTGGCTATGTTCGTTTGCTTCCTGTGATCCAGGATAAATGTACACTGCCAGCTCCGGCAATGTGGACTTTGGCGCGCACACGACATACCTACGAGAACAATGAGACCTTGAGCACATGCGCGGAAAACCATACGTACAGTGTCTGCAACCTCTGCTTTCTGAAAGTCGATGTGCAGATCACCATTAGGCATCCTCGTGATCTGATCAACTTCACCGAAGGACTTGCCATATCGAGAAAAATATTAGGAGGAATCGATTGGAGAGCATCTGACACCACGTACCCGACACCATCTCTGAATAGCATCCAAACGCCTGGTGTCATTCAGCGCGATACCACTGACGACGAGCTTCCTCTTTTTTGATTGTCTCGTTGGACTGCTTAACGAAGACAAAGAGAGTCGGGGCCCATGTTTCCCAGCGAACAAAACGTGTGGCTGCGAATCCTCGGGCTCTTCTATGAAGATATGATCTAGACTTGCTGACTGATTTTGCCGCGACTTGGAAGTGAATGGCAAGTGAATGGGCCTCCCCTTTGGTGACGAGGGTACCGTTTGTCGCTCTGGGAGATGTGGCACAGAAGCTGGGTATAGTGGTCGCAAAGACGGGGACGATGCGGAGCTACTGTCACTTTTGAAACAGGGTTGGGACACCATCCCGCCAGCCTGTGAACGGACACGCAGTGAACCAAAAAAAGACGATGGCTTTAATGGCAGTGGCGATGGCAGAGGAGATTCGCCATCCTCGTGCATAGACATGGTAGTAGGGGTGGTGACGGAGGAACAGGTGTTTGAAGAGGATATACTTGGCCGCGATCGAGATCGGTCAGTGAGCGTGTCTCCAGGACTCAGACGGGCATCTGCGTCTGAGATGGATGCGGACGAAAAGTGACCCAAAACACTCGGCCGCCACCGCCACGAGGACGCACGAGGAGCACTGGAAATTTGGGGACCATGTCGTGGTAGTGAGGTTTGGAGACTTGTGCTTCGTGAATGAAAAGATGAACCAGGTGTGGCTGAACTGAGATCGCCATGGGATGGCCGGTGGAACATAGAGAGCCTAGAAGGACTGCGAGACGAGGTGGTGGTCCTTGGAGAGGGCGATACAGAGCGTCCGGGGAGATGAAGGTGTCGTAATGATTGAGGAGGGTTGATAAGTCGGATTGTTGATCGGGGAGTAGCTATATCTGTCGGCGCAGAGGCGTGCGATGGCTATTAATGATAGCATCAGGTGACGTGTCAAATAGAAGCCCGAAATTACGAACCTGATCATGTAGAGAGACTTCTGGGGGACATTCCAGCGCGATGTCCTCATCGACGACGACGTAATCATGCATGCTATCAGCGTCGCCCAAGCTGCGGCGGACAGCTGCCATGTTCAAATGAGGATACGCGAGGTATGGATTGCTCTGAGTACCGACAGGATCGACATCCGAAAGATCAACGATGTCGGGCTGAGTAGACGTCTGGAGCTCCAAAATCCAGCGGGAGAGACGACTAGAACGGCGGTGAAGTGTGTGGGTGGGCTGCACTGTGGATAACAGGTCGGCATCGACGAGAATTGGGATATTTGGGGACGCGTCTGCTTTGCGAACAGTCATGGTAGAGGAAGGAGAGCCTCCACGGAGAGTGAGGGTATCCTCTAGAAGAAATTCGATGAGAACACGGTTGATATACAAGGAAATTTACATACGTGAAGGGGAGGGTCCGGGAGGTCCAGGGAGGCTGAGAGCGAAGTCATTATAAAGAGTTGAAGTCACCGACTTGGACCGAGGCTGGGGTGAAATCGATGTGGAACCAAAAGTCAACGAATCGCGGTGGACGAGGTGAACGGACATCCGTATTGAAGAAGGGCGGGAGACCCCTCGGGGTAGAATACACGAATATATCACGAAAACCTGGTGAAAAAAAAAAAAGTACGTTGAGATTAGAGCGGTCTGGAGGCAAGAAAGACGTGTATCAGTCGTCAAAACTCATGGAACAAAGCAAGTCATAAACGAGGCGGGAACGACAACTTGAAGTTGAACATGATGCCTCGTCAACGAAAACGTGGCCTGCCCCTTACGACAACTTTCCCAGATTCTTCCGAGAACAGAAAAAAAAAGAAAAAAAAAAATAGAGCGAACGGTTCAGCTGGTGTAATTTTGTGCGGGCCGGTCTCGCTGCCAGCCTATCACCGAACAAAGTAAATGTGGATTATGATATGATTCGGAAGGGTTTGCCTCCTCTTGTACTCTATATTGCAATTGACGGGCCTTTTTGTCAACTACGAAGTCTGCCCCACCCTGGCTCAAATGGCACCTTGGCACAATTTGCGGATCGCTTCTGGGTCGTCTAACATCACAGGCCGGTCGCTCTTATTTCATGCAAATCGCTAGCATCCAACTCGACGACTTGCGCTATCAGTGTATTCGTGTAAAGCGAGCAAGTCAAAACCCTACACAAGTCTACACACTTGCCACAGCGGATGCTTCTTCGACGTGTGCAACACCCGCGACAATCCGGTCCGCGATACTCCCGAATAACTTGGCGGAAGACGTGTCCTGGTATCTCTTTAGAATCTCGAATGCCTTGAGGTCGATCACCTCATCTGGTCCACCCGCGCCACTTGACTCTGCGGCGTCGAGTAGCGTCACCAGTTCCGTGTCAATTGGGAGAGCACCAAGAAATGTCAATCCTTCTCGTCTTGCCATCTCCTCCCCTCCCTTTGTCGAAAAGACATTGCTGATCTCGCCGCAACAAGGACATACATAGCCACTCATATTTTCGATCAGCCCCAAGACAGGGAGCTTGACGGTATGCGTGAACGAAAGGCATTTCATCGCGTCCAACAGAGCCACTGCTTGTGGCGTAGTGACAATGACGGCCGAGAGTTTTGAGTGAACGGGTGCCAGGTGTTCCAGCAGTGATAGATGCTCGTCGGAAGTGCCTGAAAACGACGCCTAGAGTTTCCCGACTCGACATTCGAAAGGGGATCCACGAACCTGGTGGGGTGTCTACGACGAGATAGTCGAGTTCTCCCCATCGGACATCGCTCAGAAACTGACGAATCATCGCGTTCTTCTTCGGACCTCTCCAAACGACCGAGTCACTCTTCGTCCTCAGCAGGAATCCTACGCTCATGCATGCCAACCTCGGGTCGCTGCCTTCGTGGGCATCGGCGTATACGGGAACCCATCCGTCGCTGCTTTGATGGACACCATGCCCGTCAAGTCCAAGCATGCGAGGTATAGAGGGGCCCGTCAAGTCGACATCGAGAATACCGACGCGGGGTCGGGAAGACAGAGCATGGAGACAGAGCGCGAGCTGAGTAGAGACGGACGACTTTCCCACACCTCCTTTTCCTGAACAGACGATAATGATATGTCTGACGGTCTTGAGTCGTCGCGAGATGGGCGTTTCTTGCGACATCGCCGTCGCGTACATGGAGCAATAATGGCCCTCGTTATCAGCTCATTAGGATCTGTCATCGTGCCCCAAAATAGATGACTACTTCCAACCAGACATACACGCGTGTACACTTCCTGGGTTAAAGCAGGCCCGGACGATGCGCCAAGGTCCGCTTACAATCAATCTGCACATGGAGAAAGAAATGTCACTAACTTGAATGTCATTATACTTGGGAAACACCGACGTGGGTTTTCAGAATACCAGTCCCCGTACTACATCCTCCGCGTAATTAAAGCTAATTATGCAAACTCCAGTCCTCTCCACCCACCTCGACTCGGAGCCCTCTTCCATCTAACAAGCCTCCATGGTATGAGACTCCGAAGATGTAAGGACAACAAACAGCGGGGAATACGAGCAAGGCATGTGAATGGTGGTCAAGGATGGAAAAAGAGCGCATGCAGGGAAAAAGGAAGATGGAACATGTACCAATCACTTTATGAAGGCTGGGGAATGATAATAAAATCCGACAGGAAAAGACCAATTTGTATCAATCGATAATGGGCGCTAGTGGTGGTGATGAGGCTGCGTATGCAAACATGGAATTAGGCGGCCGTCCAAAATTTGGGGGGATTGGAACGGCGTGAAAGAAAAAAAGCGTCCGTACTATACATATTGTGAGGCAACAACTTCATCGATGGTGCGGCGCTCGCTAGCTATCTTGCGAAGCAAAGCGGTCCAGAACGACGGAGGAACCGGAGCAAATGATTTTGGGCTTGAGTTGCGAGCGTATGTGCAGGTGTGACGTGGGGCCAGAATTCGACACGGCGCGCCAAGACCATTTCCCTTCCGCTCCCTTTCTCTTCCCACCGGAGCATTCTGCGACCGACCATCTATGAAACGATATCCAACAGCGACCGAGCATCCTCTGCAACTTCCCGCCGCCCCCGATCTCGGTCGCACTCGGGACGTGCCCCGCTCGAATGAAAGAAACAAGGGAATGTCACGCGTTTACCAGATATCGCCCTCCCTGCCACGAGTTGTACCACGTTGCTGCCCTACCGCACCAGGGGCGTTAGCTTGCTGCTGGCGGGTGTGCGAACGAAGCCTGTGTCAACAAGTATCAGCTTTCACGGATCATGGATAAAGGGAATATTGTGAGGCACCTACATCCTATCACTCGCGCGATGTTCTTCCTCCTCTTGAACAACTTTGCGCCTGCCAGCAGTAGCCTTTTGGCTAGCACCAGTGCTGCCATCGTCGGGGGCACCTCGCTGGACACTCCAATCGAAGACATAATCGTATTGGAAGCCCTCGCGAACGAAGAGGTCGCGAAAGAGCTTGCGTAGGTATGAGTAGTCGGGCTTGTCGTCGAAGCGAAGTGCACGGGTGTAATTCAGGAAAATACCAAACTCGTTAGGGAACCCGCGGCAGAGAAGGTCTGTAGGCGTAGTCATCTTCTTCTCCATGATGCGGTCGTACTTTTGTTTCTTCGTGGCGGCCTTGAGTCCCTGCCACGGGAGAGCACCACGAAGGAAGTACATGAGTACGTAAGCGAGAGACTCCAAATCATCACGACGGGCTTGTTCGACACCCAGGTGTGTGTTGATTGACGTGTAACGAGCAGTGCCGGTAAGATTCTTGTTCTCCCTGTAGGGGATGTGAAGGTGGGTCTTGGGGTCACGGAACTTCTTAGCCAAGCCGAAATCGATCACATTGACTTGGTTGCCTCGTTTCCCGATACCCATCAAGAAGTTGTCCGGCTTGATGTCACGATGGATGAAGTTGCGCGAGTGAATGTACTCGATACGAGATACCTGCAGTATTAAAGAAGAAGATGGTGAGCGAAAGGATGGTATACGAGGAGCAATGGCATTACCAGCTGGTCAGCGAGGAGTAAAACTGTTTTCAGACTAAACTTGCGATTGCAAAAGTTGAAGAGATCTTCGAGCGAGGGGCCGAGGAGATCCAAGACCATTGCGTTGTAGTCACATTCAGTACCAAACCATCTAACAAAGGGCACGCCAACACCGCCCGCGAGGGTCTTGTAAACCTTGGACTCGTACTCAAGCTGGGGGTGCTTGGCCTTGACAGATTCGAGTTTGATGGCGACCTCTTCACCGGAGATGATGTTAATGCCAAGATAGATGTCACCTGTACGCTGGTCAAAAGAAATGTGAGCGGACAAAGAGCGGTTACGCACCAAAGGAACCAGAGCCGATCTTTTTGCCAAGTCGGTACTTGCCACCAACCCGAAGGTCAAGTCTGTGGGCGGGAGTTTCTGCCATGGATGGATACGAAGTGTCCGCTAGATAAATAAAAGAGTAAAAGTAAGAAAACAGAACAGAATGAGGTGGTAGTGATACAGGGCAGGAAGTGGTGCGGAAAGCAACGTGGCTGATAGAACGCAACTGAAGGTGGCTGACGATCCTACTGCGGAAACGAAGGCCGAAGTAGAGGGGCAATGACAGAAAAAAACAAAAAATAGCCACTCGTCAAAGGATCGTGATGGCACTCGTCGACATGGTGGGTTGTTTTGACTCGAGCGCAAAGAGTTGAGGTAAACGTGGTGCCCTCGAGGCGCTCAGTGTCGTTGCTTGCTGTTGCGACGACAGAGGGGCATGAAAAAGAAAGAAAAACTCACAGAGGAGAGAGGCCGAAGGGTGAGAGATGGAAGAAAGGCTGAAAGGACGAGAGTCTGGAGAGACAAGAGCGAGAAGAAGAGAAAGAGATGAAGGAGGACTTTGGGAGAGAAACAACAGTGATGGCCTTCGTGAGAATAAAGGACACTGCCGGAAGAATGCGGAGTTTGAATTAGTCGATAATCACCAACGCGAGGTAAGTAATGACTATTAGGATTGCTCAACTGCTGTAGCGAATCAATACAATAGCACATCGTACAATGGAATGGCTGAGCGAGTAACAAACAGAATAACGTGAACTTGTGGATCCTCTTCGGGTCGCGGTTTCAGCGGTCGGAAGGGTGCAAACAAGAGACATGTGATGATCAATAATTGCCAAGGGAAATACTGTCAATATTCTCGTCGTCGGGACTTTGGTGCCCACACTCTTTCTCCTCCTACTTCCGTCTCTCCTTCACCCGCAACTCCTCAATCTCATGGCCTACCCACAGCACCACGATCCTTACTACTTTAATCGCCACGGCAAAATTTGGTTCCAGACTATCCACCAGCACCACCCATCAATCACAACCGGTACAACGACTATGATACCCAATGGGACACAAAATCTGCTCACTCTATCCACAGCAGCAATATCCACGGCTCCCAAATCCATCTCAATCCTGAATATACCATGAGCCATCCAAACCTTCATTACAACTCCCCTCCCACAAACTTGAACTACCAGGGCGCATCAGGAAAAAAGGCATGTGGCTGTAGCACACTGCCACAGCTATATACATAGGCTATGTTGTACTATGTTGTCAACAGTACCATACGAGATCAGATCAGGTACTACATTGACTACTGTTGCAATCTATAATTTTCACCTGGCTACTGTAGCAACTTCAGTTCCACATTACATACATACTATATCAACTACCATAGCAGACGCACTTTTTCATCAGACTACCATAGCAACCCTTAGCTCAAATGAGTCTAATAATAGTAAAATTCATACTGCTCATACTACAGATCACAACAGCTATATACAGATGCAGCATACCATTCGGGACCAAGCATACTACCTAGTGACACAGGCTGGACATACCGGACTTATCCAACAGCGGCATGGGGACTGAATGTACCGAACTGCATTGATTGATGTATGATAAGTTGTATCAAATTCAGCGCGCGGTGACTGAATGTACTGAACTGTGTGATTGATGTACAATGAGTTGTATCAAATTCAGCACATGGTGACTGAATGTACCGAACTGTGTGATTGATGTATGATGAGTTGTATGTATCAAGTTCAGTGTGCGGTGACTGAATGTTATTATGACCTACAACAAACAAAACAACCAAAGAAACGAAGAGAGGGCCAGAGGCCATTCATATGGTCAATAGAAGCAACAAAGCTCACAATATGAGAAGTGATCCGTAGTGGTGACGGATAGTGCGAACTCAATGAATGAGAATTCAAGCGTAAGGAATACAGTATACACTACTAGGCTATATACATACCCTACTAAATGGCTTAGGGCCGGCTTGGAATACAATAGAAGATAAGAGAACAATAGACGGAAATGGATGGAACGTGTGATCGTGTAAGTGATAGAATGGAAGACCGTGATGGGATGGAGTGTGATCAGTGTGATAAAATAGAAGATATGAATGAGATCCGATAGACAGATCGGGTGTGGGAAGATCTGGAATACAGATCGGGAAGATCCAGGGATAAACCATAGATCGTGCTTGAGTGAAGAGAAGCGGCGTGGAATGACAGCATCGCGGGCTTCGTGGGAAAGTAGAGATCACATAGAGTGATAAGATAAGATAAGAGAAAATCGCATAAGGCGATAAGGGAGAAAGTGAGTAGATCGTATAGGGAAGCTGGTGGGCTTCACGGATATCTAATCTAAGGGTTAAGTGGTTTATAGTCGTACTATAGACTAAAGGAACAACAGTTTATATAGTCGTGTAATAGACTAGGGATAAGAGTACGAGCGTAGTGGCTACAAAACTCAGGAGATGGATGGTTATTATAGGGGAAAGGTGATGAAAGCCTTTCATTATCCCCTCCTTAGTGCTGGACGTTGTTACAATTCTGGACGGGCCCCTATCCTTTTTCCCCTCTCCTTTTCCTTTTCCTTCTCCTACCTCTACTGAAGACCATCCCGCCTATCTGGTCTTTGAATCCCTATTTCCAACGCCGGAGCTGTCCAGCACTGCCTGGGCAGAGCTTCTCGAGGCAGAGCTCTTCTCTGCCTCATCATACCCGACTCCACCTGACTCCAGTCCAGTTTGATCCTATGCCATCCCAACAGACACTGCTCCTCGGCTGTTCTCTTACACAGCCTAGTGTTCCGATTCCTCCCATCCGTATTCTCCCGTGTCTGTTCCGATTCCTTCCGAGGTTTCCTTATTTAGTATTCCCTTATTTAGGTTCAGGAAGCCTGCCCTAAATAACTGTATATTAGTATTTAAGTTAGAGTTTCGCTACAGCTAAACTCTAACCTTGATCTACGCAATCCACGGTGTAGTCAAGCTCCTTAGGATCATCCTCCCCTAAGCTCTTGGACCTCCGCTCCCCTACACTCTTCCACTGGTGGTCAGCCCACCCAACAACTGTCTCGCTCTTACCAGAGGTGATTAGGCCTAAGGTCCCTAGGCAGGTTTTCACGCTCAACGACGAGAGCCCCAGCGCAGATTAGGCATGCGAGATTGACAGGCTCTCGCCCTGCAGGTTTTCTGTGACAAGTCCTGTTTGCGTCTTTGATACGCTTGGTGACAGAGGTGCGATGTCATACGCATGCTCAATAGGAGTTTGCTACGCCCACGTGTAACAGTAATCCTAAGTGCCGAGTAGATACCAGCAGATGTATAGAGCTTTTTCAAGATGCTCTGCAGACGGATTGGCAGATTGGCGAGCCAGTTGTGTGACAGCATAAGCAATGTCAGGCCTTGTGCCAATCATTAGATATAATAAAGATCCGATTACGGTTTGGAACCGGTTCCGGCGTTCCAGATCTATCAGATTGTCATTCTTCTCTGGGTAATAACCCTGAGGTAGAGGAGTGCAAGCTGGCTTTGCGTTGATCATTCCGCAGCGCTCAATCACTTTATCGAGATAATTCCGCTGGTCTATTATAATGTGGCGACCTTCTTGTTTGATGTTCATTCAGAGGAACTCAGTAGGTTCTCCGAGATCTCGACATTCCCACTTTTTCATAAAAGCAGCCTTGAGTTTGTTAACTAGGCTTTTTGAGAATCCACAGAATAATGTGTCGTCGACATAGATTATAGCAAGTACTACATATATTGTTTCCTCACTTGTACACAAATAGGCCGGCATCGGTCTTGAGCCATTCAAATCCGAGATCCTTCATGGATTTGTCTAACACGCGCCACCAGGTAATCCCAGCTTGCTTTAAGCCATAAATGGCACATAGAAGCCTTAGTACTTTTGTACCTTTGTATTGAGGGGGTACGAATCCCTCTGGAAACTCCATGTAGAGTTCCTCTTCTAGCACACCATATAGGTAGGCAGATCGGACATCAAGTCCTGATATATACCAGTTACCAAGTGATGCTAGGGCGAGCATACATCGCACAGTTTCAAATCGCACAACTGGCGAGAATATCTGATCATAGTCAAGACCTTCTACTTGAGAGAAGCCTTTTG